>JABASI010004538.1:0-13886 GCA_019776505.1 Tomocerus nigrus | reverse complement strand
GGGGAACTGGCACTTTAATTGTTTAGTGTTATTTAGCAAATAAAAATAATGTTTATGGCATTTGTTAGGCCATTTGGCTGATGGGATGCTCACTCAGGAACTACTCCAAAGAAAGTTGTGTGAAAGTTCTAGTTTTGTTATAGCTCAGCTCCGCTACTCATTATCAAAACCATGGGTTTATGTAAGTTGTTTATCTTTGAGTTGTTTGTAGGTAAAGATTGAAGAAAGCCTCGAGGACTGAAAAAGAAAAGAGAATTAAATTGGGTGAATTGAGTGGGAAAGTGGGAATTGAGTTGTTACGTAAAGTATATTATGTGAAAACAATTCTACTGTTCGTTGTATTTAAATTTAAATGGAAAGATTACTTAAATATTTAAGTCGAATCCCGAAAAAAAATTGACATTTTTGGTACAAATTGTGAAAAAACTTATAAATTATTTTTTGGCACCAATACATAACCCGTTCGTAAGCAACCGGGAATTGAATATGACGACAATTGGCATAGGGAACCCGTGGTGAGTTGATTGAGTGGCTGCATATGAGTAGAATGGAAATTCGGACAATAGTCGAGGCGTTTTGCGGATGTTTTTGATTCATGGCCGGAGTAGATTCAGTAGATAGATAAGGTGTGATGTTGTTTGGTAGTGTTGTTGGAGAGTGTGTGTGTGGTTACCGAAGAGCAAGCTTGTTTGTCTGTCTGTGTCTCTATATCGGAGAATCCGAGCCCGCATCGCATCTTCTTCTATCCGAATTTCCTTGTTTGTTGAGACGCTGGGCCTGGTGGAAGGAAGAAGATGGAAGTGAGTGACTGCGAGCCAAAAAAGAAGGAAAAGATCAGTGAATCCAGCAGCCGCTGCTGTTCGGCTCCCTCCCTGCTCCGTGCATCCATCTCTTTCTGTCTTTCTTTCTTTCTGTTCGACGAACATCTCTGACTGAGCTCTGTGCCTGCTGCATTCATCTAGGGATGTCGACATGATGGCATGGCTTTACGAGGAGTGCGCCTAATAATCTCGGATGATGTATGTATCAGGTGCCAAGTTCTCCTTGGGCCCTACCCTACCTATTTATATTATCAAGAATGTGGATTGCGTTTCTGATAAATTCTTGAGATTTTCAATGTGAGAAATGTAATTCGCCTACTTCTCCTCCTGCACACTCAGACATACATTATCTTCCGATCTGTCTATCTGTGCGCACATTAACTCCGAACCAACAGATCCATGTACAAATGGTAGTTAGCCGTGAAGGGGCTGAACGAAAATAAATAACGCTCTCTGATCTGTGCCTTATCGCTCTGACTGACTCTCTCTCTCTCTTTCTCTATCTGTCTCAGATAAAGTTACACACACACTCACTTAGTCTTCTCTCGCAAACTTCATTACGGCATTCAATTCCGAAATCTATTCATGAGATGACTGGGCAGAGTGTGTGTGTGTAGTAGGTAGGTAGCTGAAAAGCATCCTCGAGGATTACTACTACAGAGAAGATGAGAAGAGGAAAAGGAGCACGAAGTTCATTCATGACTCGATGACATTCAAATATGAATCTGGGTTGCCCACAATTTTCTAATAATAAATCCTGGTGATGAATTGTGATTAATGGCGGCGCCAGATTGGAATGTCAACTCTTCCTCGCCTTATTCCTCCAATCTTTAAATATCCTCCCAAAATCTTTCTTAATTTGTCTTTTCCTTGGCCATGGCCATCGTTTAGAGATGATGCGCGCATCCTTTCCTAATGCTCTCGTTTCACACGCCAAATTATATTGTGTTGTCAGCTCTAAGCCAAAACATGTCTCATCTTTTACGCTCCACACACTCCTTCCAACCAACACCATAATAAATGATGGCGAATTTTCTTAAATCAACAAAATACCATAGGCTCCAAGTCATGTGACCTTCCTCTTGGCACATTAGCAGCGATAGCCTCAAAACGCCTCAACCCACAAGTCCATTCCATATCCCGTGGACACGGCAGAGAAAATACAGAAAAAATTAGAGAAAATAGAAAACAGCTTATAGAAATTAGGACGAAATGTTTTCATTTTCAGTTAAAAGGGTTAATAAAAGGGGGAAAGTCAGATTTGCCGATTTGCGGGATGAAAAAGATGTTTCCACCAGTGGATGGATGTGGGATAATGAAAGGTGATGTAAAAAGAGAGTTGAAGGAATTGGAGAGACGTAAGCAGGTCCTTCTTTGTGGTGTTTATTGGGAAATGTTTGTGTGAGGTGGGATTTGGGGGAGGGAGGGAGTTTTAGTTTTATTGGGAGATTTGATGAGAATGAGACAGGATTGATGGGGAGAGGGAGGGAGGATGGCGAGAGTTAAGAAGATAGTTGAGAGTTGTAGAGGGCAAGAGGTAGGCTAGGCTAGACGGCTCAGTTGTTGTTCCTGGATGTGGATTGATTAAATATTTACAAAGGAGCAGGCAATAACCGTCGACATCAGAAGGGAACGAGCAACGGCATTGCCCAGAAATCTAATCGAATCTAATGCAATGGGAAAGGAGCGAGAGAGAGCGAGAGAGGCGATTGAAGGGAAATCGACTATTCCCGTTTTACTAGCAACTGCACTTTCACGTCCCGTTTCCCATTTCCCTCGACTGCATCCATTCCACTGCCCAACATTTGCATTCCACATACAATAGCCACCACCTTATGCCCTCACCTAACCATACACTTACTCTTCACCTACACACATGTACATTACCTACGGGGGGCTTCAAAATAAATCTCCCATGTCTCAACTATACATCGGCTCCTCCAAAAACCAGCTACAATTTTATGGTGGGAGCGAGACTCCTGTTTTTCTCAATGTGCCATTCCAAAAGACGCTTAATTTTTTGTGATGTGAAAGTTCCGTCCTTTACAATTAGGATAGCAAAAACCTGTATAGACATCCACTAATCTGAGACGTCACCATGTGGAAGTGTCAAAAGCGCGCAAAGCATTTCAAGGGAAAAGACCATTGGGGCTAAGCCTATCCCCCCCCCCAAACAGCTCTTCGTTTTATGTCTCACAAAATTTCAAATTTTTGATTAAAAATAAGAAACGAAAATTGGAAACACTCTAGGGCGATTTAAACCCCAAAAATTTCCATCTATTCAGCAAAATAGAACTTTCTTTGAAAATTCCTTTGCAATTTGAACATATCTGTTATCCCTCAATGTGGGTTTGCTGCTTAACGTTCGCGGGACTCAAACGCAAAGAAATAGTGGATGTCTATTTACATATAGAGTCGTTTGTATTGAAAACTGCTTGAATCTGAAAATGGGAACATTGCATGGAAAGAGAATGCTGAAAAGTTGAATTTGTGTTTTAAAATGTTTTTGTGTGAAATGTGAGCCCCCTGTAGAGAATGTGGTACGGTACATGCATAAGTCATCGTTGTAGAGAGATGTAAAGGCGTGAAGGCGGTAACAATGAGCCAAAATGCACTTGCTGTGTAATTTACTTTCTTTTGGACGTGTCTGCTGGAGTTGCTGTAGTTATGGCTGGTGCTGGGAGGACTGTTGTGAAGTTGTTTGTGATACTCTGACAGTCAGTCACTGCTGGGAAGTGACTAATACCGAAAGGAATTGATTGAAGGCAGAGAGCCCAGTGCCAGTGCAGTTCAGCCAGACTCGGATTTTCATTTGCAGAGAGAGAGAGAAGTAAGTAGAGTAAGTGGAGTAGGGAAGAGAGTGAGTTGGTTGGGCGAGTAGTAAGTGGAATTGGATGCAGACTCCAGGGAATAGTGCAAGTACTCAGCTACCACGACTCACGACTAATGTTTCCAAATAAAGTGTGTGAAATGAAGTGAGAGAGCTCTGTATTCTCCCTGTGTGCATGGTCACCAGAGAAGGAGGCTTCAAAAGAGCTGGGCAGGCAAGGCAGGTCGAGCATAGTCATATAGGGCCGTGGAGTAGTTAGTAGCTGTGGGGTGGGATTATTGTGAGAGAAGAATAAGGAAATTGAATGAGGGAATTATATAATCGCACGCACAAAAATGATCTGCATGCGACCTTGAGCGTTTAACAGGATTACAGGAGCAGACTAACATGTGGACCTGTGCACATTTGTGTACGGTGCAAATATCATGCCATGCCACTAACTCGCCACAGATATCTTCATGTCTATCGCCCTCAAAGCCCACAATTGCGTTCAGCGACGGAGCTTTGCAATTCTCCTCGCTCCTCTCGCAGTTTTCGTTGCGCTGCTGCGGTGTGCACGGCTTAAAGTGGAAGGACGGCGATGCAAATGCAAAGCTAAGCGAAAGAACTGACATGGACATGGACATGACTTCATGACTACATTCTCTTCACATCAGACTCATGCATACAGCTCCCTTTTGTTGCTCACTTGTCACACCAGCCAGCCCTTCCCTCAAAACTCCTTCCACTCCAACCTTCCACAATAAACTTTTTTATTCACTCATTAAAAATCAAGGCGCACTAATTAAAATTATGAAATTGAGTTTATTTATTTATTCAATTAGGAATATTAGGTACCTATAGGAATTTTTTTTCAGCGTACTATTCGGATTAAAATTTTTACTGAATGGGGCTCCGGTGCTTACGTTTCTTCTTAAGACATACCTAAATCAGCTCAATATTTTCTTATAGCCCTTTTAGATAAATAAATAAACGGTTTGTCAAAAATCTCATTTCCTTCCTTTGGCGTATTCCCGTTGAGTGAGAAATGAAGCATTTGGTGGTTTAGTTTCCTTCGATTAATTTTTCATTGCAATAAAATTTGGAATGTGTCTCCTTCGTGCAGGCCCCGATGGAGGCTGCTTCCACTTTCTGTAGCTTTGTCCCCGCTTTGGTATGACTAACTGCCGAGCTGTTTGTAAATGGAGGAGTATTTATGTTCTGCGTCCCAATGTGACTGTGAGTGAGTGTGTGATAAATATGCCGAAAGCATAATATGAGGACATTATAGTTAGTTATTATTATAGGAGGAAGGAGCTGTGGCTGGAAATCCATGCAGAGGCAGAGCAGAGCAGAGGCAGGCAGGAGCGACAGTTTTGCCTTTTAGCTGACGTTCTCCTTCGACTTGACTTGCACTCAACTTGGCTTCCTCCCGTTTCTTCCTTTTCGCCTGACTGACTCTCTTTCTTGCCAATGAAAATCTAAATGCAAATGGAAATTAAATCTCACCGTCTCTGTTGACTACTTACGAGACTCGCGTCCACACTCCACACACACATACATTACATATGCATAGATAGACACACACACACACACTACACCTCCTCATAGAAAGAAGGCAAAGTCAAGTCGACGTAATCAAAGGCAGCTGTATGTAATCACGACGACGAGTCCTCCTCTACTCCTCTACTTATTGTTAGTGTTATTAGCAGACATGCAAAAGGTTTTAGTTGCTACAGAATTAAGTGACTAGTGCCCATAACGAACTAAACAAAAACGGCGGCTGTGCTGCAGCAATGCTAATGTACAAGGAAGGAGTGGATGTCACTCCATCGCACTCCTTTTGCATAACTCATGATATGTTTCTGTGCATTGTGCATGGATTTCATGTTCAGTCAGAGAGGGTTTTGCATTTATTTATTGGGAGCCCAGCTTTTGGTTGGACTAGGACACGTAATAATAATCTATGCTAATGAAATGAAATGGAGAGAGAGAGAGACGATGGATGACTAGAAATGGAAATGAATATAAATCCCAGTTAGGGTCACTGTAATTGTATTTATTAGTCAGTTACGTCACTCAGTGGCTACATCATCTGACTTATCATCATCGCTTTTACATACGCTTAATTGTTTCAAATCCTCTGCCTCTCTCGATTACTTCCTACTAAATTTATTTTCACTGAATATTAAGTGCAGGTGCACCGTAAATACAAAACTTGCTAGGGGCTCAATATTTCTACGGGGAGATGCTATTTTTTGAGGAATTATTGCACGGTAATATAAGTTTATGAGATGAGGAGGCAATATAGTAATTCTCACTCACATTCAACTCAAGGTATTTGCACATTGTCATGGTTTTGTGTTAGAAGGTCATCCCTTCCGGGAGTTTCAAAATTAAAATTTCACTTTTTTCCACTCTGTATCAGCTCTAAAACTCTGACTTTCAGTTACCTGTCCCAAGTAAATGCCCCACGTAAATTTCATGAAATTTTAATTTCGAAACTCCCGGACGGGTATACCTTTTCCTACTTCCCCATGGTAACAAGAGTCCAGGAGCCTTGCATTCAACTGCTCTGCTTATTGTGTTGTGTGTGTGAGTGGGCAGAAAAGAGAGTGGATCGAGTCGTCGGATGGGAGGAGGCGGGTATGGTAGGCAAGGTCGTGGGTAAAATGTGGATTTACGGTGGTGATGCAAGGGAAGGAGAAATGTGCAGTTGTGTTTGTAAGTGCGTCTATCTTTTTAGTGAGTTGAGTGATTGAGTGAGCGAGTGAGTGGCTGCTCCAATAAAATAATATAAAGCAGTTAAAAGTATAAGCCAACAACTAAGCCAACACTTAAGTGACTTGAGATAAAAGCAACGCTCACGATGTTACATTTCCAATCCTCTTCCCAGACTTTCCACACACACAGCGACCTAATTCCCTTTCGGCTCCACTCAACCCATAGCGAATAAAAATCCTCATACCTACGTTATTAGATATGCTCATTATATAAAAACATGGCTAATATATCTCGGGCTCTATTTGGTACATCTGTAGTGTATAGTGATATATCCATAGAGTTGAGACAGAAGTAAATAGCTCACTCAGTTGCTCACTGGCCCTACTAATCCAAAGCAGTCAACTCAACTCAGTCGAAAATGTAAGGACATTATGGATCCTGTGTGTGTGTGTGTGTGTGTGTATGTGGGTGGCTGAGTTGGCTCTCTCTCTCTGTATAGATATAGAGGGACCCGCTCCGTTGCCACTAAATTAATTCTAAGTAAGCACTGACAAAGCGAACATAAAAATATGTCAAGTGACTACTCCTAAAGTAGAAGACATCTACGCAGGAGACTTATAGAGCCACGAGCAAATAGAAAAGAACATTATGCCATCTTATTCTCCTTCAATCTCTCTAGAGCCTATGCCACCTAATAACAGATCTTTTACATTCAAACGGATTTAGCTGCGAGAAATGATCACTATCCTCTGCATCACTACACACAATCTTCTTTAGTCCACTATTTTAAAAATAATTCCTGGACCTGGATTCAAGATCTTCTTTTGAAGTAGTAATTGCTTTGCTGGGCAAGAGAAGGAGTCCTCTCTAGTTCTAATTTCTGCTCTACTCATATGTTCTTAAAATCCCATTTTTATAAATTGCATTGGATCATTGTGTGACGACATAGACATTTGTCACTCAGAGACACTTGTCCCATAAATGGCCTTTTCCCATCTACAGAATTTCCATTTAAAGGTTATACATTTCCATTCCATGTGCATGTTATTGTGTGAGTGTGACGACATAGACATTTGTCACTCAGAGACACTTGTCCCATAAATGGCCTTTTCCCATCTACAGAATTTCCATTTAAAGGTTATACATTTCCATTCCATGTGCATGTGCTCCAAATGTAGAGTCTGAACACTGCGCGTGTTCTCTTGCACAGATTCTACTGTAGTTTTTGCTGATATATCGTGGAAGAAGCATATATAGGTCGGGACAGTTAGTGAAGAGTATGAGTATGTATATATGTCTTAATGTGGAGGGCAGTCTGCGGAGGGAAGACATTGGAGAGCGGGAGAGAAGGAGAGAGATGTGTTTTGGTGTAAGAGCTACTTGTTCCGTCCATTTCAATCCTTCCTCCTATTCTCTGTCTCTCTGTCTCTCTCTCCGCAGTCAAAGGATGAGAGTGTAAGTTGGTGAGTGGAGGTTCTCTTTATTTTATGACATTAGCGGATCTCTTAATTTCCCTCTTCTGTTCTTCAGTGGAGTTTGGCGAGAAATGAGGAAGGACTAAAAGGAAGGAGGGAGTGGAGCACAATGGCACTTCTTGCACTCAACTGCCTCAACTCCTACTCCGCTCACTCTTCTCTTTAAAATAAATAAGAATGGAGTTGCGGATTGAATTGAAGTTGGAGATGCTCGTCAGTCACTCACTCACTCAGTCAGTAGTCGAATAATAAAGTTCCAGCAATTTGCAATAGTCCTCCAATAATACGCTGCCTCTGTGCACAAGAAAGCTTTAGCTCCCAACTTTATTCTCAGAGTTGAAATGGCATCTCTCTCTCTCCATAGAAGAGAGCTGTGTACATTCATGCAGCCATTGATCCCAGTGATCTTCTCCTCTCAGCATTCCCTAGCTCATCCGTATCTATGTCCTACCCGTACGTGACTCTCTATCTCTCTCATCCCCATATATCCATATACTATATCCTATATATATATCCTATCCTAAATGGTGACGGTATAGTATATAAATATAGCCATGCAATGCACATCTATCTCAAATGTATGTACGCAATAAAATGAGCAATATAAGATAAGACCGTATAGTGTTTTATAAGTGGAGGAAGTACTGAGAGTCGGGTAGGAAGGACGCCGGGGGAAATTCCTTTTTCTCATTTCGATCCTGAACATACGTAGCCATACAGCAACGTCCTTGACAATTTACCAGCTGCAACTTTACCACTAACTGCACTAAAATTATCATCCTTTATTATTTATCATCCAAAACAATTTCTATGCTTCACTACAAATACTAACGGATTTTTATAAGAAACTTTGAAAATTATAAATCAATTTTCCTCTTGTTCTTCATGTGGAAAAATAAATGGAAGGAGGAGTCTCTGAAATAAGAAATGGTTGATTTCTTTCTTAGGCCTTTGATTACTTCAAAGTTGTAACTATAAAATGTGGAGGAGTAGTATAGGTTCCAGGATTGAGCGTATTTTTCATCAGACGGCTAGAGAGAGAGAGGATAAGAGCTAGGAGGGTATATAGGAAGTGAGTAAGTGAGTATGTTGGGAAGAATGGAATGGTGTGAGTGGTAGTGTTATTGGAGGAAGAAGAAGAACAAGTGAAATGGTGTACTGTACGTACGTTACGTTACATATGTGTGGAGTAGGAGCAGAGCAGCAGTAGTGTCGGTCGACTTCAGTTCCGTGCATGTAGCATAAATGTATGGGCTATCGTATGGAGTAGTCTAGGTCTAAGTGTGGTGGTAGCTATGCTATGCTATTATAGGGAGTAGTAGTGGAGTAGTAGCAAGAGCAAGAGTTGTTCGTGTGGATCCAGGCAAAAGAAGGAGAGTGAGTCGAGTTGAGTTTGGTTGGTGGCTGTAGAGAGAGAGAGAGAAGAGAAGGAGCCTGAGAGTCACTGCAGTCTTTTTGGTGTGCAGTGTGCATTTGGCTGCTCCGCGGTGAACATCTTCTGATAGCACGACGTCTTGACACACAGCCCCTACACGCCACGCCACGATTCTACTCTCTTATCGCCTGCCTGCCTTCCTCTTCCTCATCTCCTCACTAAAAGAAAAGACTTCTCTGAGACTCCACTTGATCTTCTCCTCCACAATCCTCGACTTCAGGAGGCAGGAGTCGCAGGAGGACTGCTATAAAAATATCTTGCACCACTTTTGAAAGTCTCTGTTTTAAGTAGTTCCGTGGTTCCCTTAAGATTAGTTCGAGTATTGGACTGTGTGGCTGGCTGGATGTCGGAGGGAGACTGATTTGTTGAGGAAGGAGAGTTGACTGTTGCGGAGGAGCAAAGTAGCCGGAGGAGTGGAGGAGTGAGTGGTGCACGTGTGTGAGGAGCTCTTTCTTCCCGTTGTTGGTTAATTGTGCGGGAGGAGTGAGTCGGAGGAGCGAGGCGAGGGTCGGATCGGCGGGCAGTGCAGTTGTGGTGGTCCAGCTCAGATCGCGAGAGAGTGCTGGAGAGTGACATGTGAGTGGGGAGGGGATGAGCGATGGAGAAGCGAGGCATCCCCGAATTGCGGGTCGTCACCGAGTCCAACGAAGACTTGGACTCGACGAGCAGTAGCACGGTCACCAGTCCCAGGACTCCGCTCCTCTCCGTTCCCTCCAATCCCTGCAGGCGGAGACACTCATGGGTCTACGGGTACGTACGTCCTTTCACATTCCCTAACTGTAACACTTAAATCATTTACAACTCCCACTCATCAGCTAATTAGATGTACTTATTCCAAATCTCACAACTTTCTTTCATCGGAAGGCACAAATATCTCTGTACGTCTTCTTTTCCAGAAGGGACGAAATAATTGATATAATTTGACTTTGAATTGCATCTGATTTTAAATTATGGGGTAGTTCCTTGCTTTTGCACAAGTTTCGCAAAGAGGATGTTGAAGATGAATAAATATGATGTCTTTGATCTGCGTGATAAGAAAGGGATTACTGCGAGTAGTCTGTTTAAGGTATGATTACTCTGCCTCCTCCTGGCATGGAGAACAGTTGGGAACTGCTTGGCTTGAATGGACTCGTGGTGGTGTCAACAAAGGAAAGAGTTATTATAATCGATAGTTATGTTAACTGAAGATGAATGGGTTGTTAGATCCTTTTCTTGACTTTAGGAACCAAGTGGGGCTTTAGCGTTCGCAGTCCCTTTGTCGCTAATGAAATCATGCCATCTTCAAATGTGCCATCAATTACTGTAATGTCTTTGATCGGGAAAACAGATTAGCATGTCGTAGGAGTCTTCTTCACCAGTTTCCTTACATCTCTCTCCACGGAATAGAATTCCAGTCTGCGTATACATAAATAGTTAGAGATGATCGTGTGTTGGTTGGTGATGGAAAAGAGCGAGTCTGAGAAGATGAAGAGGAGATTGAGGTAGGGGATGGGATGTCGCAATGCCATGCAGCATCAAAGATCTACTTAAATCCCAGCAAGTGCTCTTCAGAGTTGGGAAATCATAAAGTCAGGCAGGAGTGTAGGATGATAATGCTCAGTCCGTGGAGTGAGTGCATGGAGGATGGCTATCTTATCTCCTGGATGTGCCTGTACTCACAGAGTGCTGTCCGTGAGTGGAGTGTGGAGTGAGTGTGGACATGCAGTCAGTGCAGGGCCCTAGTCGTCCTCACATGCAAATACACTCGCTCTGTGTGCACAAGTTAAGATATGCAAATGATGATGGATGGGATGATTCCATCCGTAGATCTTCTCTCTCTCTCTCTCTCTCGTGTGCTTTGACATTGAGACTCCCTCCTTGCAAACATGCAGGCAACTGAGTGAGTGAGGCAGTAGAGTCACTCCTTGCGAAACAAGAACCCAGTCCAGTGTAGTGCAGTGCAGTGGTGGTGGCAGGACATGGACGGCCTGGACAAGAAGAAGAAGAAGAAGAAGAACAGCCTATAGCTCCTGCTCCTGCTGCTGCTCCTCATCCTCCTGACCATCTCCAGCCACAGCCACAGCACACAGGCAGGCAGCGTCTTTGGCTCTTTCTGTGTTGGTGGATGGAGATGGAGTCCCTGGCTGCACACTTCCTCCTCGACGCTCCTCTTATGCTAATCTCCTGATTAAAAATCCGTCCACGTCCTCCCTCCCCGCCACCCCGCCCCCTCCTCTCTCTCTCTCTCTCTCTCTCTCTCTTGAGGATTGGGATTTGTATGGTGAGGAGGAATGGAGAGTGTGGTGGTGGTAGTTGCTGAGTGGATGGAGCTGCTGGACTCCATAGCTCTGCTGTGTGCCAATCCACTTTTGGTGGAGAGGGAAAGAGTTTGCAGTGCATAATAAATATGTCGACCTTTGACACGATTTTCGGAACGGCATAAATAAACATTAAATGGGTCTGCTTCAAGTGCTTATCGATTGATGTGCGACTCTGCTCCCCGTCTCTACATCTGCTCTCTCTCTCTCTCTCTCTCCGTCTCCATCTCCGTCTCGCTCTTTTTCAGATCTCTCTCCTTGTTGTTGTTGTTGTTGTTGTTGCTCTTTCTGTCCAAATATGAATATCATTGCCTTGTTCAGAGGGAGCGTATAAATTAACATTAGTCTGCTAAAAAGTCAATTCTGGAATTGAATTGGTGATGAAGGGACGAGCTTGCCTCTCTTTCATTTCACATCCTCCACTTTTATTTATTCTCATTCCTCGCTTTTCTTTAGCTCTTCTTCTTTTTCTGCCATATCCACCACCACACTCATCTCAACGACGACGACGAAGCGAGGACTACTTACTTAGTGCAACAAGAAGAAGGCTCATGCTGGCTACATAAAAGTAGTACGAGTCCATGCCAGCTAATCTCATCATTCCTCTAGCTCCGTCTTCCTTTCCCCGCTTCTTCTTGCTAACCCAAGTCTGAAACTCTTTTCTTGCACACAATTCACATCTTTCTGTCTTCTGTCTCCATCCATTTGCAATTGTACTTATTCTGGCCATTCGACGACAGAACTCGCGACTTGAATCCCAAGCATTATGCCACTAAGCCTCCTCTCCTCCTTCTCCCGACGACGACACAATCCAATTCTAATGCGATGCGCCAAAATCAGCTAAATTGCGATTTAAGAGATCTCCATGCCTTTCCGACGAAATGAAATTCCTATTTAAGAAATAGATGCAGAGAAGTCATTTGGAAATGTGCAAGTCATGAAAAAGAGGTGCTATGGCTATTTACATAGTTAGCGTAGTGCAAAGTGCAAGTACATGTCTGTCTCTCTCTGCTCTTCTGAGTGAGCAGTGCATGCAGTGTGTGTGGATGAAAAACCAGTTTGAATGTCAGAAATAGCCTGAGTACACAAAAAAACAACCTGAATCTTTACAAAATACGGATACGGAAAATATGGAAATATCAATTTGAATTTCATGAATAGAAATGTAAGGATCAGTGAGTATAGTAAATAGTAGCAGGATGTAGCTTGGATACGAAAGAAAGAAAAAAAGCGGATGGCAAATAGCAATTTGCCTAGAAGGATTCAAATTTCAAATGCAGATAGTAGGAGCAGGCTGCCTACCTACTTACGAGATAACACAACCATAATCTCTCTCTCTCTCTATACAGATCTGTGCATGTACATGTAAAAAAAGAGTTGTGTTATTTCCTAGCAGCTCTCTTATGTTCTTATGTAGAGTTGGATGTAAGTGAGTGTTGGACAAGGCAGGTGGACTCTGTTACCATGAATATGTCTAGGAAGGTAGGCTCCTCCCAATGTTTTTAAATTAAAATTCTTGTTCGACTGGAGACAAAAATTAGGATTTTATGTCCGGTCGATTATTTTGCAGAGAGCATTGCTAATCCAGTCAATAGTACATTTATTTGTCTCCAGTAGAAAAAAGTTTAATCTGAAATCTGAAATCAGTCGGAGGAGCCTACCTTGCTACAATTTCATAGTAACAGAGTGCACCAGCCTTGAGTGTTGGATGTTAGTATTGCGAGAGAGAGAGAGAGAGAAGGCTAAGTTGGTCTTTATATGCCAATCGAGCAACGGAATTAAAACAAACGAAACGAACTTGTTAATAGAATTGTAGAACCACTTTTTGCTCACACAAGCAACAAGAGTGAAAAAGGACATGTTTTCGAAGCAGTCCAAGCAGACAGCTACCTACCAACCTGCCACTGACTCTGTCCCTACTTACACACTACGCTATATCCTTACGCTAGTCCACACTCTATACTACGCCGATCTCTCTCTCTCTCTCGAATGGACAGAGTGATCTCTGCAGGAAACATGGGTCACCCAATTGAGAATGCTTTGTCAGCAGGTCAGGCAGGTCCTCGTCAATTTATTTAAGGCAAGGCAATCAGACAAGACAAGACAAGAAAACTCTTTTCATTCTTTTGACCAATGTCACTCTTTTCCTTATTCTCTCTCCTATCCACCTATAACCTCCTATGCATACATAGCTATAATAATATTAGCTCGTCAGACAGACAACGAAATCCCTTCCTCCAACAACACAAATGGAGACTAATCCGAAATGCAACGAGAGAAACAAGGAATGTAAATTAGTGTCATCCTCTTGCTAATTCTCCCTCC
>JABASI010004537.1:0-13887 GCA_019776505.1 Tomocerus nigrus | reverse complement strand
TTATCATAAGTTCATTATCATAAATAGATTAGAACGTCTACCTGTGCGGACAATGCTCCTCTATAGTCTACCTATATCTATTGCCTTTACAACCAGTTTTAGAGCCTTTTAAATTACTTTTCCTAACGCCCCAAAAAATAATCTATTGCCTTTTGAATTATTGATTTTCTATTGCCTTTTAGATGATTTTTAGAGCCCAAAAATATTTTACCCATAATAATAGAAACATGAGCCAATACAGTTTCTAAGATGGAACTGCTAAAACGTTGAGAAATTTCAATATGTTCTTAAAAAGGGAAAGTCAAACGCATCCGTGGAGAAAACGAAGACCCGAAAGGTTTTAGTCCTCTAAATCTGTCAAAGGTACCTTCCTAGCTCACTTTCCCTCTGAATGCCATCCAAACTTTGTGTTGAGATGACAGATATTGACAGGAGAAAAAAACTTCTAAGGATGACGATGGCTTTTCCTACAGCCTGTATTTACTTCATAAATTTAATAAAGCTGGGGAAAAACGTCTGAGTCAATTTCATTTTGCTGTGATGCAATTTTATCATCGTTGGAAAGCCTAAGCAATTATATCGCAACAAAAGTTTCTTTTTAGAGGTTGCCCACGCATTTTAAAGAAATGCTACGTTAAGTGCATGATAGGTGAATGTAATTCACTACGTGAGTTACATCAGTGTGCGGCGATAGGAAAAGTGTTTATTTAGAGCAGTGAAGGTTTAGCATATATGTAGGCCGAGTAAGGACGTTTGGCGAGCTAACGTCATTTAGTTGGAGGAGAAGTGGCCAATGGGTTTCCCATGTACTTAATATCTGGTGTTCATGAACATGGACTGATTCCTGTTAGGAAAATCTCCGGTTGCTCTGTTCACTTTCAACACCATTGATTTACACTTAAGAGGGAATGATCTCCATCAGGAATCTAATGCTGCTAAGCTTTTCGTGGGAAGAGATAGATATAGGCTGTAGTGAGCTATGCCCCTGCTCTCTCGTCTAGAAAAGTCCCTCAAGGATTATCTGCTAAAGGTTATTTAAACCAATAAATGTCCATTCCGAGCAACGCAGCTCGCGTATTTGTATTTCACGAATGTACGGATCACAAAGGCTTAGCAGTGAGCCGTGTGATAGTATTTTCACGTGTAAAACGAATGATCGTGTAGGCACGTGAGTCAGGAGACTGTAAATATTTCAATTGCCGATTCCTCAGGTGTGAAGTAAATGCTCCTTCCATTTTTTATCCTTTTCAAAATATCCAAAATCAGGGAGATCTAGATCTGCCTGACCATGAGGAAATTATCTGTTGGTAACGTAATCATTACAAATAATAATGCACAACTTTCGTATATATTTTCGAGACTCGGTAAAATATAATCTAAAAGAATTATTGTGCCTAGTTTCCACGGACGAAAATGACAGAAGCCAGAACGGAGAAAGCAAAAATGAATGAGAGGAATGAGCCTTGGCAGGAAAGTTAAAGAAGAGTGAAGGTAATCTGGTGAGGAGTTGCATCAGAGCGGATAAGTACCTGATGCTTAACTTTACTAATACTGTCGTGTCTACTGAAGAGCCGTGTAGTGATTGAATCCAATGCTCGGGGAGACATGAGAGACAATGTGTAACAGTACGTAAGAAAAAGCGACAGTTGACAGTCACTTACGGAGAGAAACATCGAAAACCCATTATAAAACTCTACTCGGGTGGAACAGTAATATCATGATAATTCGACAAACGAAACGTTATCTACCTACATGTCCCCCCCTCCCAGTCTCATCCCACACATAGTTAAAATAAATACATGACTGCCTCTCAAACTTAATGCATCGTTGGCCATTTTCCTGAACAGAAGAAAAGTCGAATGAAGTTAGCAATTCAAAAACAACAGCTGCCATTTCTGTGAATGTGTCCACGATTTTTTCTCGGCATTTTACACAAGCTTAGAAACCATTATCTTCTTCTAACTTAATGTTTTTCTGTAATATTTTATCGCATTACATTTTATCTGGATCGAACATCAAAATAATCGAAAGATTATTTCGAAAAATTCAGAATTTTTATTTTTAATGATAACATAATATTGACTATAGAGTAGGTATCTCTTTTTCAAAGGAAATGATAGATAGGATTACAAATGTAGATATTCTTTATACTGAACATTAGCAATAATGATCCTTATGTCATCCTAGTAGGTAGAGGGTGTAAAAAAAAAGTCAATGTTTTCTTAATATCAAATAGATGTGGGCTAGGTAAAGTCGACCCTTCTGCTGTTTGGTTGAGGATATTAAGTTTGATTCACTCTTTGGATCCATTGTAGGAGATTGGTGAGACGGGAGAAGAGAGAGAAGGAGAAGCCAAGTCAGGGCAAGCCAAGGCGAGGGAGATGATATTTCTGACAATGGGGATGTAAACCAATATTGGTTTGTCATGATGCATATTCTTTTGTATTCCTGCGTGCTTTAGTCGATTTCTCTCCATAGCCTGCACTCTGATTTTCCACCGGTTTGATTTTCTTCTATTTATCCCTAGCTCCTTTATTCCATTCCATTTCCACACACAATATTCCCCACAAGAGAAGATAACTTTCTTCATGGATGCTCTCCTTCCCTTTCATTTTCTACCAATGTTTATGAGCACAGAGGCTCTGCTACGCATTACTTTGTAAAAGGATCAAGGAAACAATAGCGAGACGATGCCATTTACCATATCCATGAGGAGCCTATATCCTGGGCTACATGCAAACTATCTCGTCTCTTTCTCTGCCTCCTTCATCTTCTCCTCCTGTTAACTCAAAATCAGTTCAGCTTTGGCTAAATTTACAATTTATGTTTCATTTGTTACGTACTTAAGGCTATTCTTCCACATACACGGCAAGATTTCCAGACAAGATATTTCTCTGCTCAAGATAGAGCGGATGACTAACTGCCTCCATAGAAACTAATATTAGGTAATGCAAAGCAATAAAGAATAAAATAGAAAGACGGCATGATGTAAGGATTCCTTCCGATCTAGCTTCATTCCGCCCAGTGAAATCTTACGGAGGAAACTGGGCGAGGAATAACAAAAGACGAGACATGTCCGAGGACAACGTCAATTGCCATCACTAAGTTCCGGTTACAGTCTCTGATGCACACCCAGCCACGACTAGAAGGCCTAAAGGGCAATTCACACCGTGCCAAAGAGCTCCTGCAAATGTCCTACCGGAGGAAACTGCCATCAAAACACATTCCGCCAAAACCCAGTCAGGCGTGAGCTGATATTATGGCCATTTATTATACAGTCCCCATACATACCAATAATACTATACAGCAACATCCTGCACTACGCATTTTCACGGCTACTAGCTATGTCCCTTCACACTTTCTCCGCACAGTCACCCAACTCACAAAATGCCGACTTTCAAATTACGTCAATTTACTCACCTACCACCTAAGTTCTCTCTCTTTCACTTTTCCATCAACGCAAGTCAAAAGTTCTAAGCGACTAAAATCCTGCAACTCAACAGTTGTAAACGTTCATTAGTAGAACTCCTTTTCGTTTTGGGATTTCAAATGACCTCCAAGAATAAACTCGAATCCCCCAGTTTCAAAAAAATGCTATTGTAATTTGTAACATTAGATAATGAAACGGAAATTTTACCTTTGCATACTGTCCAAAAATATATAACCAATTAACCACAAAATATTGTTTGCCGTTTTATCTTCAACAAGCCTTCATGGCATATCGTTATTTCGTTCTAAATTTATTACGTACAGTATAATCTACACTATGAAATTCTTAATCATATTTATGTTTTACGGAATTCCGATTTTTCACTGTGGATAATGAAAATTACTAGTAAGTACCTAAAAACATTAATAGTGATTACTGACTGACTGTTCTGTAGTAAACAGAATTATTCCATATTCTTTTATATAAATTGCATAATATTTTCAAACTTAAAAATATTTGTTGCAGGTGAATGAAGCTACCTTTTCTCGAAATTGGGTCCCTTCGATGTTCTATAATATCCAGGATAATCATAAATATAAATTTAGATTTATTACGATTAATATGACCAAAAATAGTGCTTTAAATCCTGGCTTTAACAAGTAATGTGGAATTAATTCCAATTCAATAAAATTGAATTTGCCTACTATATTATAATATTAACTTAACAATACATATAGCTGGGGCATGGAGCAAAACAACTATACTCGAATTTTGTAATAAAAAAGGCAAAGAAAAGAGTTTGCGAGAATTTACAACGGCAGTGTGTAAAACCATAGATAAAGAGCAAGTCTTTGCAAAGCATGATTCAATTCTCTTAACAATGACTCAATTCACAATGAAAACGTTTTCAGAGAAACCGAGTTACTATCTAGAAATTTTCCGAGAAATACTATTTTGCTGAGAAAACGATTTTGGAAGTTTTCCAGCAAAGATCTTTCATTCAAACTAATGTACGGACTATGTCTATGTAATAAAAACACAGTGTTATGTTATCTATGCTGCGTAAATAGCCAGTAAATCTTTAAAGTAAAGTAGTATAGGCAACGAAATAAAGTGACGAGAAGGCTTTTATTCCGTTCTTTCAATTATACTAATTTAATTTATATTGTTAGTCGCGCCTTGGATTTTGTTTTCTTGGACGAAGACGAGAAGAGCTCAAGAGAAAAATCAAGTAAAAGTAAAACGCAATGCAAAGGACCACGAAATATAAATCGCTCAAAAATAAATAATTTTGTTGTTAAAAATGAATTGTCGAATCATACCTCCGTATTAAATCTAATTGCAATTAATTTCGTAAAAATAGACCATTTTTTTATATTGGTTTTCACCAAGATTGCGGAGCTTAACGCAGTTTTCAAACAAATAAACAAAAAATTTAATAAGGGTACCTACGGCATAAATTGTGCCATTTTAGTAAAATTTGCATTTATCGACTAAATTGGAACGCAAACAATTAATTTCGGTAACCACCAAAAACATAACGATACAGCGTGTATAATTATATCGCTCAAAACGTTAAAATTACATCTCAGCAAGTATTTTTAAAAGGGAGTAAATACATAATTCTTATTAATTTGTCACAGCATTTCATTTTCAGATAATATTTCACAACTATATTGCATGAAACCACATCGTATCTCGTATCTCAGTCAGTCATGTTCCAACTGCTCATCCTTTGTGACTGATTTCTATAAAATGCAAATGTTTACGTTACGTTAATATTTCGTAAATAATTTCCTGGAATTATACGCCACAAAATACCAGCAATACGAAAGAGAAGAGTATTATAATATGATGAAGGGCGACACGAGCTGAAGTTGAGCATTAAAAAAGGGAATCCCTGTTAAGTGGGTGATATGACAGTGTAGAGCTACTACAAGTCCCTGGCAGAGTTTCTTATTGTAATCTTGTGCAGAGGACTAATGCCATCACCATTTACAGAGTTAATCCAATAAAATTTTCAATGGCTCCAGCTCGATTTGACATGGAAGTGCTTGATATATATAATAATCTAATATGCATTTGTATACGTTGAATAGGATTTCGCAAGTCTGAGCTATAGAATTGGCGAGAGAGAAAGCGAGAAAGAGAGGGAGTCGGGCGAGAGAGTGAATGGTTGGGAGAAAGGAGAGTAGCGAAGACATTGTAGCAGGGAGCGAGTCTTATTTAGGTACAATTAGAGCGGAGTTAGGGACAAGGAACGGAAATAAGAAAAGCCAAGATGCTGGTTGGGGCGGGTTGGTTGGTGGTGTGCATTGGCAGTGGCACTATTGCGTAGACTGTCTTGTCATAGGAGCTTTGAGAAGTGACAGGTTGCCTAATAGTATTAACTCTTGACACATAACATGGTTGGCAGAGACAGGAATTCTCTATGTACTACTTACGATTACGATTACTGTAGGACGACGACATTACATGTCCCTCCACGGCACAAAATAATATTCTCTTCCTGCATTTCCCGTCTCTATTTACGACTTTCTCCTCCAACCCACTCCTCCTCTACCTCTTGTCTTCCGAGCCTCTCTTAACCAAATTTAGCTGTGCCAGCATAAAATCACTAATATTATTGTTGAATGGAAGGAAAGGAGAAATCGTGAAGGGACCAGAGAGCAACATAATATTAATAACCTTCTCACTCAGACAAAATACATTCATGTAACGGAAAGGAGAGTGGCAGACTAGGAAACGGGACGGTAGGAAACCAATGCAAACGTGAGACAAGACCGCACAGCTCTAAATTGTGCAATGCAAATTAGTAAGAGATTAGAGGCTTTCATTATAAAATCACAGATTGAAATTGCTTATCGTTATCTACCTTCTCTTCCTCTATTTTCCCTCGCGTAATTGCTCTGCAGACTATACCTACCTCCCTATCTGCACAACTACAACAACCCACTCGACTAAATATACAGCCACCAATAAATATCTACTAAATAATACAATTGCCAACAACCTTTGTAATTCCTGTCTATAACCCACACTCTGGTGATAAGTATTAGAAACGCTTAGCTTTCCCTCTATTGTTCCCTATATAGTAATTAGTTTCTAGTTTCGCAATATCATGTTTTCCACTTAGAGTGAATAAGTTATACAATGATTGGTTTTCTACAAGTTGATAATGTCCACCAATACAAATATTGAGCCACACCATGCAAGAGAAAGGAAAGCTAAATATTCATAGCATTTACACTGGCAACTAATAATAAATGGAGCACCAACGTCCGCAACAACAAATTTCGATATAAGATACATAATTGCAGCGACTCTAATCCATACAGAAGTACAATTCATAGACAGGGGCAGGCATAATTGGCATAAATTGACAGAAACCCCATTTCGAGTCAAAAAATGGAAATTCTTTGTTAAGGCCAGGCCAATTAAGGATAATTTTACTATAATTTTGTATATATTTACGATACTATAATTTCTATAATTTTTCTGGATACAATATTTGTTGAGACTGGAATAATTTGCGAGGGCGTAGTAAAATGAGATAGAGTTTAGAATGCCCCTGTAGAGGGAATGGGGATAAATATGGTGGAGTCTTGGGAGGGAGAGGGAAAGGAAGCTCAAGCGGCACAGTTACTATTATGTAGTTGTATAAAGAAACATAATCACCATCTGGAGATACACAACAGAATAGAGCACTTGAAGTAGAACACGAAGTAAATGGTATAATTAGCTAATTGGCGAAAGGCTCTCGCCAACCAACCCAGTGTGTAGTGTAGTGTCCTATTCATGGAAAGTAAACCACGAGGATATGAAGTGAGGTCGAGCGTTGAACGTCTCGGCAGAGTCCTAGCAGGAATTCGATAAGAGCGCAGCACAGTCCATACATACAAATATACTTAACTGTATCTTTTATTCCATCCAGGCCAAATGGGCAATGTAACATTGCTTTTATAGTGCAAGATTCTATCTAAACAGATGGATTAGGGAATGGTAATAAAATTGGAAAGCAGACGCAGTTAATCTCAGAAGAAAAGTCCGCTGCTAGTGAACTGAGGGAGTGGAGTCGACGAGGACGAGTAGATTTCAAGTTGCAGGCTCACGACGAAGAGCCAAAGCCCAAGTTACTTACTACGACAATCAGCTTGCCCTCCACTCCGAATATTCTCCCACTTTCTCTCTCTCTCTCTCTCTCTCTCTCTCTCTGCTACATATTTAGTCTGTTCTGCCCTGATAGTATGACTCGGGAGAGATAAGATTGGATTTGATCACATTATCGTTATTGAAGGAGTCTTGCGACGAACCAAGAACCTCATTCAATTCTCAATGTGTGTTTTGTCCATGTACCTATTATTACTTCCCATTCTATGACACTTAAGGAAGAGCAATTTTAGTCCTGTGTGCCATGCCACAAAGCTAAACTACTATCCATCTATCTATTCACATTCACATCCTCTCTTTCCAGCTCTCCACTCACACAAAACAGAAATGCAGGCGTGAAAAACCAAGAAGTTCGACTCTTCTAACCATTGGCGTCTGTAGTCCACTCACAGACAGAGCACAATGGCACACTTGCATCCTCTTCCATTTAAAAGCAATGGAAAGCCGTAGCCAAGGATACATTTTTACATAGATGCATCCAATTTACTTGATAAATGATCCACACTCGGAGATATAGCAAAAATTGATTGTGTACTAATTTTATACATTTATCTAGATCACCAGAACAAGAATTTCGGCTATGTACTATTTATTCAGACAATAAATAACCACAATACACATATAGTCTATTGTATTCCACTCCAATTCTCATATAATTATATAATAAAAATTGAATGGAAGTTTTTGTTTCTACCAGTACCAGTAGTACCTATAACTTTTCATGAAATGGTTACAAAAATTGCTAAAAACCACTCTTTACGTGTATAAAGTAAAGTGAAAGCAAAATTCCAGTGATGCTCTTTGTTCAGTGTTCTGTAAGCAAAAGTATCAATTGAATTTCACGTATCACCTTAATGCACCCCTAAATTATTCTGCTATAGTGTATAATTAGCGAAAGGGTGCATTATGGGGAGACATAAAGGGACAATGAGTGGAAGTAAATCGGAGCAGGATGCCCTTGTTGAGGAAAATTTCATAGGATGAGAAAAGGAAACGTTGTTCAACTTTCCCTTTGAGTCCACGGACGTTGTTTCTGATCTATTCTCCTCTTCTATGCTCAATTCTTCACAAAGTCTTCCTCATTCACTTACGCAAGCTTTCAACTTCCTTTTCATTTCCGCTCGCGCCCACAGCCAGACTAACACCTAGGCAAAGCCAAGTCAGCTAAAGCAAGCACCTAAGCAGAGCCAGCAAACGCAACCAACCTTTTCAATACTCTTTTATTATCAATAAACAAACACCCTTACATGAATAGACTTTCACCGTTATATTACATTTCAGAAATCCTACGCTACATTCCAAAGCCCTACTCTCCAATTCTTTGCAAACTTTACTTTTCTATTTATACTTCTCAATAAAACTTGATACTGCAGCCCCAGACTAGCACTTGCAACATAATATCATTTCCTTTCTGCTAAAATCCCCCCATACAATCCACCTACCAACTCAACCTATAAATACCATGGATTTTTTTCCTCCCATCCTTCTTAAGATACTTAATTCAATGAATTAATTAACTAAGTCTTACTTTTTAATTATTTACTAATTAATCTGTGTCAGAGACGGCATTCTTAAGTTAATTGGAGTCCCACTCATTTCACATTTTAATTTTATGTTACCTTATCCTTCTTCCTATTTCAACAGAATCTTCAGTAGGGTGTACAAGTAAATAGGTAATACAGTTTGTAGGTGTAAATTCATAATGATATTACTATCGCAGTATTCATTATCATGAAAATATATTTCATTAAAGCTGCTTGAAAACACAGTGACTTATATATTATTTTCACTGAAAGTTAGAAACCATTCGTATAATTTTAATCCACTGAATACAAAAAACATTACGCTTTTATTGGGCATTTAATTAATCAGTTTCCAAGGGTAAATGGATATACTTTTAATTTAAACATAGAAGTAGAGCTGCAGACTTGCCGAATAGCGGTGAAAGTTACCTAATAGTCTTGCGAATTCACATTTTTATATTTAAATTAATGATTATAAATTCAAAATTAAAAGGATTCAAAAGCCAATAATTTGTTACAGCTCCTAATGCTACTCAACTATTCTCATTAATTAGAATTTGATGAAACCGCAACATAGTTTTGAAACTTTAGTAATGAATACCCAACAAATGCAAATTCAGGTAAGGTATTTATTTCTATGATAAGATTAGTAAGGGAAGACAGATCAGTTTGGGACAAAAGTTTGGTACTTGGAGAGGGTCTGGAGAAAGTTTCACCTGTTCGTCTGAAGTGAAGTCACAGTAAATTCTCTTTAATTTCAAGTAGATATAGAGAGGAGGAGGATTCTCTCGGGTATTTTAAAATCGATGAGATTAAATCATTATTTAGGAAGTGCTTAGAAGGAGGAGGAGATGATTTCTCCGTCTAAGACTCACTGATGTACATTGGCTGATAGTAATGAATAAAATAGCAAATTGAGATTTATAAAATGAATGAGCTACCTAAGTCTTGGGCTACTATATGGAGGCTCGTATCTCTTCAATGACCCGCTCGCCTTCTTTGTACTTTCCTTAAGTACTACTACCTACTTACCTACCGACACACTACTTTCCTATACTGTTGCTTTCCTTTCCAACTGAAGCAGTTCACATCAGTTAGCTGACTACTTAAGTCCTAATCCGATTACCATTTTGTAACGGCTGTGTAATGATCAAATAAATTGAAGCATCCAAATGCCTCATATTATGATGTGCTTATATTTTATACGTGTATATACATGTACGCTGCACGGATTCGCCATAACATCGACAAAAGTTATTAGTGATTAACAGCTACTTTATTTCATACTATTAGTCGACTGCTACATCATGATTTTGTTCTACCTGTTAATGACTATTATTTAGCTTTCATTTAAATATTACAATCACCCTTGTAACTCAATTCCTTCATAAGTAGAAATATAATTAACTGGTTGAGATATCCAGTATTAAACGGAGTATACGTTTAATTATATATTATATGATAATATAACATCGAATTATAATATAACATAATCTAGACTATAACGGACGGCTGCTTCAAATGTAATCGTACTATGTTTTAAAATTAGTATATAGTGTGCACGAAATCCCAACTGAGACCTGGTATCAGTCTGCAAAACTATTTTCAAAGTGACTACAAACCAACAACTAGGACTATACCAAGAATATTGCTTTACTTTATCCAATCAAGGAGGTTAAATTAGAAAAGAAATCCAATTTTATTGAACATACTTAATCAAAAGAAGGAAACTTTATGCAATTTAGACTCACATTTTCAATATGATGTGAAACCTTCTGAAACTAAATTGAACTCCGTGATTTCTATGTACTCAGGGAAATTTATTAATCTGTACTTTTCTTTGACAAATACTCTTTTTAATTTATCTATGACGTGGGCTCTGCTATGCACGCCTCTTCAAAAGCACTCTGTCCTCAAAACAAACTACAAAAAACAAGTCTGAATAATGTTTTTCAACTCATGGAATCGAATAACTTGATCTACTCCTTGAAGTTGTACTTTCAAAGTATCTCATTTGTCTGAACGTTAAAGAAATTTATTGTCATTTGAAAAGGATAAATAATTTTATAAACTAAATAGTACGAAATGTTGTATTTATCTATACAATAATATAATCTGCTACCATCAGCTAAAAAGCATCACTAATCATAGCATGGGGGATACTATAATTGGAAAGGGATTATTTATAACTGCGCATAAAGTTGTTACATTGTAAAGAAAAGCTTTTTTACAGTATTTTTAAGTCTATACCGTACAATGATCAAGATTTCCTTTGTGCTGGTTTTTGCAAAATTTACTACTTACATAAATGAACAATCAGACAATGAAGTCTCTTTTCTAGAATAACATCTTAATAAATGTATACAAATGTGGCAGGCCTCAATTTTATTTTTTTTCAATTTGTTTACATTTTATTTTGCAAAAGACGAACTCAATAAATCAAAATTGCTAAAGAAAATAGCACACAATAACATAATCTTCTAAAGATAATTACCTCAATCAAGTTTTTTGTGTACCAGAAAATCAGATTTTCTTTTAAAATGTAACTCTTTCCCATATGCGTAATTTTCTTCAAAATCATAATTCGCTTTCGTTCATCACTTTATTTGAATTCGAATTGAAAGGAAAAAACTCCTCACATTTCGCTGATGAAGCCCTTTGGGTTTTTCTTTGGACGATTGAAAAGTAAGATTAGCAGTTAAGTGTTAGTTGATAATCATAAATAATCCTATGATTTGACAACTCGAATGAAAAATCCCCCTAGTTGATTTAATCCTATTTCAATCTTAAATGATATTCTTTTCGTAATTATATTTACTCATCTTTTAATAGAGATGCCTTACTGCACACTTCAAAGAATCTTTCTACAAAGAAACTAATTGAAAGCATGAAATTTGCATAACAACTTCTTTCATCTACTTAGAAAAGGTTCCTTTTTTCAATTTAAATTCCTTTTTCGACAAAAAAATTATTCATATACCGTAAATGATGATAAAAATGCCATTTTATTCCATACATTAGCAATAAAACCATTTCATAACTCCAACAATCGTATGAGGGATGTGTTGGCTTAGATGCGTAGATAAATAATAATTCTATGCCAGTAAACAATGCATCACTGTGTAAATAAATAATAACTACAGAAAGACAGAGAAATGAATGTTACCTGTAAATGTGGAGGACAATGGTCTAACATTTCTAACATGTGCTTAATATTCTGGGCATCTTGGATGACAAAATTGAGTTCCATGTCGAATTCACCTCCCACCAACTGCAAAGAGAAAGTTACAATACATTAAAACTTGGTGAAAGTTTAAAAGTAAAACTTCTGTAAAATATTTTCATAATTTTCACATAAAGCTGAGAGGCAAACAGCGTAAGCTTTCGGGCGCACGGTGCCCTGTTTCAGTGACAATGTAGTATCACTAATGTATTATGTGTGTTTCGCAATAGAGGATGAGTTTATTTGAGAAATAGGTATAATTCAGGGCAGAATAAAATAATAATAGCACCACTACATAAAAGGACCTAAATAGCAAATGGAAAAATGTGCTTTCAAGATGTCTTACTTATTAAGAAAAGTAGGTAGGAGAATTGAGGGAGAAAAGCTGGAGTCGGCAGGATTGCAGGAAAATTGAGTCATCATAAAATAAATTGTTTCCAGATGAATACCCTTCAGGGCACACGAGAAAAGAGTCAGGAAGGATGTAGAGCATTCCGAGTAATTGTGGAAGTTGATTCCGACTCATTAGACTAGACTAGAAAGTGTTTGCTACTCCCTCCCTACTACAAAGCACAAAGTCTACTCCTCCCTGTGTACATATTCTTTTGCTTTCACTCCGTATATTTTGAAGACAGTCCATTCAACGCAATAGAATCAAGTCGTGCGATAGAGTGGCTCAGGAATTCAGGATACACTCCATCTAATGTAGACATGTGAGGCAAGAGAAGATGTGCAAAATGGATCTTACTCCGTTTTTTAGCATTTTATTCATGTCCTTACTACTTCTGCATACATACAGGGTCTCAATTCCCTTTTCACAACTTCCTTTTTGTTTTCACCGTGGGAAAAGTTCTTACTTCCTAAAACTAAAATTAAAATCCTAAGAAATAAATACATCTTTTGTTAATGACTAGGAACTACAACTAAGAAATCAAAACTTATAAGATAAATAAAATAAATAAATATTTCGTGTTGCTAGACTTGAATTTTCAAGACTCTTTTCATTGTTGCTATTTCACAGTATAGCACATTTTTGCATATACTGCACGTAGTATTAATTGACACCCTGTACAAAGTAAATGTACATCGTGTAGTCATTCTTCCCCAGCTTTTCAAACTATGTATTTTAATATTAGGTAGTCGGATGGAAGGACAAAAATGCAGAAATGTAACAGAAAACCGAGACAGAATTTCAAAAAGGTTCTATTTGTTTAGATTTTCGTTTGAGACTAGGTGGAGACTATATGAAAGGAAATTTTGCTCCGATTTTTATCGTTTACTATTCATGAATGTATTATTATTTACAAAACATCAAGCATAGGCAAAACATATACGTGCTACCTACACATGTGTTTCCTTCCTTCAACAACGAAGGGTGCCTCCAAAGAGCCGAGGTCTCCCTCGGCCGAGGTACCAAAGAGCCGAGGTTCCAAACAGCCGAGGCCGAGGTACCAAAGAGCCGAGGCCGAGGTGCCAAGCAGCCGAGTTTCGAGGTGCCAAACAGCCGAGGCCCGTTAACCCTATCACACCGACGTTACACA
>JABASI010004536.1:0-13888 GCA_019776505.1 Tomocerus nigrus | reverse complement strand
AAGTTTTTAGTTATTAATGTTTAAAGCGAGAGAAAGTTCCAGGGGACATGTTTATGGCTCTCCCTGTACTTATCCTTGGCCTTGGGTAAATCCTAATTGGTATATTATATTATAAATACGACAGGCACATCAGAAAAAACTTATGTATACGCACTCAGTAAAATAACAATATTTTATATTCCACATAAATTACAACGAAATTGAGCAAAATTAATTAATTACACAGAGGACATTGGATACATACAGGTAACGAGATTATAATAGAGTATTAGCTAGTGTTAGACAGTGTATATATACCTATAGAACGTAATGGAAAGTCATGAAATACAATTAAAAAACGAGTACATACATAATATGCATGAATGACGGATTGCTTTCATTCAATTCTAAGTATATTTAGTAGGTACAATAATAAAGCACGCAAACTAAAGGAAAACGAAGAAACGAGTGTTGTTACATCAATACCGAAAGTGAACCGTAACAAAAAACCCCGAACAGTTAAAGTTTAAATATAACAATGTCATATTACACACAGCAAGGCTATGCTTATTTATGGATTTTGTGAGCATCATGCTCTAATACTAATTATTACTATCTATCTGAATTAACAAAGCTAACACATCTCATCATGTTACTTTATACCTTAAATTACAGCTGTGAAGACAATTATCTACTAGTTGCATTGCTACATTGCTAGTTGCATCTGTATCGCATCGAATATCTGGGGTTGAAAAAGTATATTCAAACACATTTTACAATATTAATCTATAGTTGTGCGACATTATTGTTTGTTTAGGGGTATGCATTATGCAATAATGCAAATGCATGTATATTTTCATACAGTACGTATTGCTTATAATTATTATACAATCTACTTCTACATCTAAACATAATATACAGACTTAAGAGACATGATGTATTATATACAACAGAACTAGGTAGTCGATAGCTAGAGCATCTTTTTTTTTAAATCTATTTATTTTTGAACAATTATCTATTTTGTTTTCTTGTCTTTAGAATCTGTGTCCTTGTCTTCCGATTCTTGAATTTTTTCTAAGGTCTCCTTAATTTTTGTTAATTCTGCCTCAGGGATTTCAATTCCAGTATTCTGAATGAACTTTGCTACACTAGCTCTGTATAAGTCCGGTCTTTCCTTCACCAAAACGTCAATCCAAAGCTGCAGCAGCCGGCTTTGTCTTTCAGTGCATTGTAGACATTCTCCAAGTAACGCAGCTTTGGCTCGGGCTGCAACGAGTCAAATAATTCATTTTATAAGTTCCGGCTTTGCATCTTTATCTTACCTACTCCCTTGACTGGTTTTCAAAAATAAAATTAATGACTGAAATAAAAACACTAAAGCCAACAATGCAGCTGCATGACAAAATTGACAAAGGCATAAAATACACATTTGTACTGGATTAATAGATGGACACTGAAGGCAAAAAAGAAGGTGCAATGGAGACAATAATCGGTGAAGACGGTGGTCACACTCACACATACTACATACACAACTTCACAATAGCCGCACACTTTACAGAGAATAATTCAAAATTAAATAAAGTGATACACATCTAACAAACAATTAGTAGAAGTATACCTACCTATTTACAGAAAAAGCACATTACAATGAGCAATATATTGAAGTAGACAGTTAAAAAATATTTTCATTTATACTTACGTTTAGCCCACCTTCCTACGACATCACATGGACCATTATACCTGAAATAGTAATAGAAAATGCAAGAATTGATACTCAGAACATTAGAAAAAGGTCTTCAGTCTCGGTAAAATGTCATAACTTAAACGCAATTGTAAATTGTAATACACATTACATATTATATTCGTTTTAAGTTTAAGTATATTTTGCTCTAGGAATTACTTACAGAATGCATTTTATTTGCAAGTTCAGATTTCTTGGATTTTTTACATATGATTCGACATCAATTACGTCTAATTCGGGTTGATATTTCAAAGGATATTGTTTATCCTCCGCTGGTCGACAATATGCATCTTTTATCAGTACTGTCGCCACGTAAAACATGCAGACTGAAGCCGTAATTGCTACTGTGAGACGACTCATATTCATGTATGTATGTATGTATTGAGTTGACGAGATTGAGATGAGATACTATGTGAGAGACTTGATTCAAAACGGTTAAAGATTATTGGATTAAGAAGCTGCAAGGATTAAAACGATGTGACAATATTATCAATCGCAGATCTGTAACAGAAAACAATTTACATACGTACATGAGAAAACGCTTTTGCATAAATATTTATATAATGGTGAAAACAAACTTTGAATATTGGCAACTACTTACATTTAAAAATTGATATAAAAAGTAAAGATAGTACACAATATAAAGAGTTTGTTTTAGATAATCTAATCAGTCGAAGTTCGGCCACGAAATTTATACATATAAATAACATATAACATGTAATACAATACCATACTTATACATGACTTACACATACATACACCGTACACGTCAACAGAACACGTGTATTTGAATCAGTCTCAACTTATTCTTTCGATAAGTAAAACATATTTAATTTCTGATTTCTGTATGGGTCACGTATAAATAAAGGTTGATATAATATTACAGACAGAAAATACAGTAATGTTAGTAATTGAAAATTAATTGAAGATTCTTTTGTAGCCTATTTAAAAAAATAAAGGCAAAAATGAGACAAAAAGTACCAGTTCACCGTTCGCGCACAAGCAAAGGCTTGATACTGAGCGAGCAACTAAATATCGATGCACAATTTAGATGAAACCCTAGAGAGATAATGAATCCTCGTAATTGTCCTCCTCATTTAAATACATTTTTCAATCAAGGACGACAGGACAAGAGCTTGAAAAAACTTTATAATTAATTTGATCTGGCCATGTATTTGCATACATAATAATATATAGTTTATTTATACAGAAAATAGGTAGCTCTACAAGAGTAAACTTGGATTACTTACTTGCAATGACAACAAGTTGATTTAATAGTATTGAAATAATTCGTAAAATATTATGGATAAAATTCTTCTTGGCATGCCTCAAGAAATATTACAAATATTTGAGTTTCATGTGCATTCAAACAATAATGCGAAGTTAGTTTAGTGGTCAAGATCGTACTATGACATGCCTTTACTGTACTATACAATAAAACAATACTACTAATAAAGCATTATAAATAAAAATGATCTTGTTTACACGCAAGGGGAATATAGACCTTTGATATTGAGATGTAGACAGCACGCCAATGGCAATACTTTAGCGTGTAATTAGCAAGTGTAGTGTTCATGCTTGTAAGACGAAAGGTGAAGTACTAACAAACGATGCTCGATTGTTATTTTTTGCTTGCTCTATAGTGGAATAGTAATCATTCTAATCATACAGATAAATGAGACTTCCATACTCGTTTTAAGTAATTTTTGCCAGGTTGATGGTCATCGTGAGTCAAGTTATTCATCTAAAAATCATTTGCATGTAAAATATTTTAGTACTGGTACCTACTACCACTAGAATCTCATTAAAGTAGAGATGCCTAAAAAGTGGAAGTTCTTATCAGACCATTAAAAACCAACCAAATAAAACATTTGTAAGCATAATAAATAGAAGGACAACGGAATATTGAAACAACTGTCCACAGCGACTGTAATTAAACAGTACAAACTGCCTGGAAGAAATATAGGGAAAGTTAAATTAATGTTTTAGCTTACAACACTACTTGACTCCAACAACCTCTTCGTTACTCTATACGCACAGATTAGGAGATAGGAGAAGTCTTCTACATCAGCTTTAAAATTCTTTTAGAATTTGAATTTATAAGTCAGAAGAAGACCATCATCAGGGTATATTGGACCCGATGTTGTTAACTAGGAAATTAATATTTGTGATCTCCTGTCTTGATTCCTAAGCAATTTCTCTCCCAGCCATCACATCATGCCATCCTTCGGGTGTCCTCAATTTGAACAGGGGCAAGTACAGTCTGGAAATAATAAAATAATATATGTTAGAAATTCATTTATATTTATTTCAATTTAGTAAATTATAAATACGGAAAGTTAAAAGTGACAAAGATAATTACACTTAAATCGCGTCATTTGACAGATCTATAATTTCAGCCGTCAAATCGATCATTTCATCCGACTCCGATGAATCGACAATCTCAACAGACGAATCGATAATGTCAACAGGTAATCTTGGTCGAGAGTTCCCTAATTGGACGTCAGAGAAAATGATTATATAAATTATGAATTAACAATGAATGAATCGAATACAGAGTAACTGTGTACCTTTATCTTTGTAACTTGTGATATACACATAATGATTATTGTTTTCGAAGATATACTATTCTATAAAGCGGAAACTGTTAAAATATGTTCCCTTATATGACATATTATACAGGTGACAGGACTGGAGTACTGGAGCTTATAAAGTAAATTCCTTCTGGAACAACTTCTAGTTTATCAGTTATCATTATCACACTGGTGAGACATGATTCATAAAGATTCGATAAATAAACGAAATGATTAAATGATTCGGATGTCATAAAATTTTTGGAATAAAATATTAAGTTATTAAGCCTTTACTTTTAAAATGATTAATTAAGATATCGGTATTATTAAGTCATTTGAATTTGGCCAAATATTTCCAATACAATAGAAACGATTAACTTTCACACTCCTTACCTGGTTCATGCATTTCCTTCTTCAGGTTTAAAAAATTCAACTCTGATGTGGTCAGCAGGTCTCCTTTTAATAAAAGAGCTTCTATTTTACTGGCTTGTTCTCCAGGATTGAATAAAAATTGCCAAAACTTGGTGTTAATTTGGGAGGACAATTTTTCTACTTCGTCTTCTGTATGCGACCGATTGCCAATCGGCATAGCAGACGGTGATGAATCTGAGGAGACTCCTCTGCTGGAGTGTTCTGGTCCTGACCCGGCTGACACTCCAGCGTTGTTGTAGGCCGAACCGGAGACTGAGATTTTTGTTTCACTACTGTCCAAGTCCATATTCAATCTTTCCTACTCCAAGAAAGAGAAGTAAGAGAACTACACAATTTATCAGTTTTTATGGCTTTACTTTTACAATCTCTTGACTACCATTCCCAATTTTACAAAAATACTGTACAACACTAATAACACATTGAAGAACATCAAAAATACAAATGGCATGGACAAACAAAAAAAAATCATATCCACACATCCAGATACACGGTACGGTACACAAACGTACAATACAACGTATGTTATTCCATGCAGGGCAACGTTAACTCAACACCTTATTTTATGAAAATAAAAACAGCTATCGTAAAAATAAAACTACATAGATTAGATCTTAATATTACTGATGATTGATGTCGCATTATTGTGTATCAACTTATCTTCATTCATTATCATTTGGTGTCAGTTGTGCGGGTTAAACGGGCGACGACTTTACTTTGACTTGACGAATATAATCGTAAATTGTATGCAATATAAAGACAACACATACTCTGCCTGCAATTGAACTTGAGACTTGAGATTGAGAGAACGGTTGTGATTTTGTGATATGATGACGATGACTAAGCTGACTGTAGTCTGCGTGACAATTACTCGTTCGGCGGTTGGAAACTAAACAGCAAACGACAGGCCCACAGTTGACACTTGACACTTAACAGTACATGGATGGAAATGGAACACTTTTAACTTTGAGATCACGAGAGACGAGACTTTTTGACTGAGAAATGAGAAACAGAGAACTTTAGTTAGAGTATTAGATTAGGTATGGTATCATGGTATGGTCATGGTCGTCCCCGTCCGTCGTATACGTATGGTCCATTATGGTATTATGGTGGTAATACGTAATAGCCAGCGTAATAGCAATAGCTACCCTATAATAATATAATCAATATTCCATGTAACAATCTAAATGTACTTAACTTGAACTGAAACTGACTGAAACTCTGACTGAAACTGTCAACTGTACTGTAGCTAAGCTGTCCGGTGTGTCATGTCGGTGAGTGTGCGAGTGAGACTGCATGTGTGACTGCGGTGGTGGGACGAGATTATGAGATGTGAATGAGTATAAGAGTACCTCTGTTGTATATAAATAGTATAGGTCATAGGTATAAGATAAGTATTCAGTCTGACTTGACCCATACATGATAGATGATAAGAATTATGAATGTGTGAGGTGAGAAAGTAAAAGAAAGTTAAAGTAAAAGAAAGTTAAAGTAATGAAGAAAAAAAATTGTCTTTTGGGTATTTCTCTGTATTTCTATCGGACGCGGTCTAGGGTCTAGGTCAAGGTCTATTCTAGGGCCTTGGCTTTAGTGGTGACATTACAGTGGTGACTGGTGAGTGGTGACTAGTGGTAAGTTGGTGAGGTGATGTACGAAATAGGAATAACATTATGGCTATAATATGGTAGACTTCTCTTCTCCACTTTCTGTTTTCTCCTTTCACTTGCACAGTTGCACACTTGCACATATAGAGATCCTAAAACAGAAAATAAATTACATCTTAGAGGCTGACAGGACAGGACTATGGTGGTATTGGTATTGGTACACGGGTGGGGATTGTGGGGAACAGAGCTATGCTATAAGGCAGCTGGCTATATAATTAATTACCAAGAGATTTTCAATTAAAATTTTGTACGTCTGTTTGTGAGTGCAAGGCAAAGGTCTCATTAACCTGATGATGATGATGATGGGGATGACCCCTTGACCTTTTGTGTGAATCACATTCTACCATACATTCTTTTTTACAAAGGTTTATTATTATAAGCAAAGGGACCGGAAATTTCATATTCTGTACAAAAAAGTTTGTATTGGACTATTTAGATTAAAGGAAGTCAAACAAAATACATGCATATTGGGTATATAAAATGACATATTTTATGATACTTACAAAACAGCAAATGGAGAAACCTGCCCCTATTGTAATGGCAGTTGGCTGTGATAAATGAAAAATGACAATGCGCAATGGTATCTTCTAATCTATAGTATAATCGGTCGGTACTTTCGTTAGGTAGGTACTATAAAGGACACTATTTTACTTTACTTTATTAGACTATTGGCTTTTATGGTAAGGTAGTTTCAATGTATGTTTGTTTCCATACTTCAAAAATGCAAATACTAATATAAACGCAATTATTCTTATAGAATGGAAATCAACGACAAAGTAGGCAGTAGGCAGGTACGGAGGTAAGTCAGTAATAGGCATTTAACAAGTACAAAATAATATGTCTATATAGTTTAGAATTTAGAATAAATTCTGATAATTCGCAGATTGTCGCACATACTCCATCCACCCAAGTGACACGACAGACATAAAGATTTTATATGAAATATCTTTCTGGTTTCACTATCACAGATATGGGAACCGATAGATGATAATAAGGATAATATATTATAATAATATATACTGAAACTGCACTGAAACTGATATACTATTATTATAGTCAGGCTAGTCAGGCATGATTGTTATAAAGTTATAAAAACCGAATAATTATCGTCTTTTTCACTTTTGATTTGACTTGATCGCTCGACAGCTACTTAAAACTGAGAAAACTGATTATCGCAAAACCTCACTCAACCGATATGGAAAATGGAAACAATGATATCCAAATATTATTTACTTATATAGGTATTATATTATAACAATAATAATATTATATTTTGTATGTATCTGAGACTGGAACTGGACTGCGACTGAGTATAAATGATCGACAAGCAAATACAAGAGACAGTGACAGTGACAAGTGACAACTCAGCAAATATATAATATCATATAATATTATACCATACCATACCATGATACCACTATCCACATAATATGACACAATGACACAAGGGACAAACCAGACGACAGAAGCCCCAAGCTATAGCGATATAGGTAATAATAATATAATTTGTCTTTCTTTCTTACCTACTTAGGTTCAGGGTTCAGGGTTCAGGTTCAGAGTCCAGTTGTATGTATGTTATTATGCGTAAGGCAAATAGGGTACAAATGTACAAACATGACACAAAACGACTTCGCTTCTTCTGGTTTTCGTAATCGATTATTGACACCGGGTTTATAAATGATATTCTTCGAGGTTAGAGGTCAGGGTAGCAGCAGCATTGTATTGTAGTATCTTGTGTCTTGTAGTATAGGATTACATTGTGGAAATGGGAATTTTTGTTGAGATTTGGGTTTCTTCGGCAATGAAGCTCTAAACGTCGTCTCACCACCGTAATGCGTATCGGGGAACCCCATTCTGCCGTATGAGTCATAAAAGAGGGAATTTTCAATGATAGGCCGAAGCATTAAAGCCACCGGGCGGGAACTAGCCTCCTAATTTAAAAATAGTTTTTAAGGTAATTCATTAATATTTTTCTGTCAAGATTTCATTAAAAAGTTTGATAAGTCATTAGAAATTTGTCAAAAAATAGTAAACGGTAACTTTGAATGGGTAGACTTACGATTGGTGATAAATTTGAATGGAGGCACACAGTCGTCAGTGCTTAAATGACGCTAACAAAACCGATGCTTCGCTCACCGGAGATATTTTGCACGTAAACACTGGAAAAAAGTGACAGTTCTAGTTTTGAGTTATTTTGTTGAGTGCAACTGAGCTGTGGGGCTCGGTTATCGTTGAAAGTTGTTGCTGTGCTTTTGAACAATTAGGCCGTCAAAATAGGGAAAGTAAAGAAAACTCGTAAGGCGGACGGAGGTGGAGGGGAAGTGTCGTTGTTAGAGCGTGACAAGGACAACAATAACCACCGTAGTAGAAATCACACGAACAACGCAAGCAATGCAACTAATTCTAATAACCCTAAAACTGACAAATTACAAATTGAAGATTGTGACATGAAGCCTATCGAAGATGATGATGGATCGTCACCATCAGCTGTCCAGTGCCCTTCAGAGCAGGATCAGACTGCATCGGTATCTATGTCTTTGAATGTTGAAACTCAAGATCTATGCTGAATTAATACTTAAATGCACATAATTTACTCTTCACTCTTAATATATAATATTATAAAAACTAACAAACTATCATATTATACACACAAACGAATTTTTATATCACCTCCTCTGCCATAAATATGTGTAAACTATTGTAAAAATATTCTACTGAATTAGTCCTGCTCGCCTGCTCCTGCCTGATCTGTCTCATGCTCATCTTTACTTTCATCTCTACTCCCTTCTGCTAATTATATGAACACTTTAATATCTAACACAAAGAAAGCGAAACTTTGTACTCGTCAAAATCAAACTTTGTATACGGATAACATTTTAAGTGAGCCACTTGAGCTAACCTGTACTGTACGTGTTATTCGCATCGCAGTTATTTCCAATCTTGTCTCAAACTATCCTCACTGCAAATGTTTGACTTGATTTAGATGATGTCTTGCTTTATCTATATGTACTTTTGTATTGTTGATTGGTAATTGTTGGACTTTGGAGCGGATCTCTTGCTTGAGTCCTCATCAAACTCTCAGTTATTCCTGTTAACGAGTTACTGACTTGAACTTGACTGTTGACTTTCTCTGCTTTCACCTTATTATTGATGTACGAATATTCTATCTGTCTGTTAGAATATTATTTATGGCATGACACAAATGTTTAAAATGAGACGTCTATGCAAAAGCGTTACTTAATTCCATGGAATACTTTCAGAATGAAGTGGAAGGAGACGGGGACAAAAGCGACAAAACAGAATCAGGAAGTAGTCAGTCCGTGAGCACCGTTAATACTGTTAGTTCGAATGGGCCAATAGTGAATTTTTCAATGCCGACACTTACTAAAAGAAGTGTCACTTTGCAAATGTTGCTAGCAGCAGGTATTCTTAAACCCGGCGAAGGGACCATGAGCTTGGAGTATCATGTAAGTTTTTACATAAATTTGCACATAAAAGAGCATTTCATTGATTATTATTCGGTTCTATGTAGCAATAATTATTATTAGCAATATATATGATTACTATGATGGTATTAAGAATTATACTTTTCGGATTGTTATTTAAGGGTCAAAAGTTTCTTGGCGATCTGTTGGAAAACGGTCAGATACGATCACAAGAAACATCACAGGTTTTCACATCACCTTCGGCCTGGGCTATTGCTTGTAAACAAATTATTAATCCTGAAAAAATTCTTAGGAAGTCAGGGTGCGGCTGGGCATCTATAAAATATAGAAGTAATTTTTCTTTTCATATAACCCCTCAATTAAGTATGTGCCTATATAAGATGAATTAAAACAAAAATATTCATGCTAACCAAAATATAATTACTTTTTTAGGTTTAAAATTGGATTATTACAAAACAGTATGGTTTAAACGGCTCCGTGAAGGTTCTATAGACATAAAAAACATTTCCAACGGAGCGTCTTCATCTGATGACTCGGATGACGATGATACACCTCAATGTGTTCTCAAGTTTGGTGAGCATTTCGATAACAGTCCTGGTTATCAATCAGCACAAACTATGGGAGCTAAAGTAAGTTGTTATTTGTCATGTTAGTATAATTCATTTAAAAAAAAATGATTTAAGTGTACTTATGGATGATGGTCTTTACAGATTCTGATCTCCTGTACCGAATTTAAAGAAATGGAACGACTTCAACCGTTTCACGTTAAGATTTCTGCCGAAGCTCTTGCCTTAGCAGATTTTCATTGTAACATTACTAATACGGAAACCGTTGGATATATATCTGGACATTGGAATGGAGATCAAAATTGTACGATAACAATATTTTATGCATAAGTTATTGCTGGATTAACATTATTGTACATAAATAGTTAGGTAGTCCTTATTTGGGGAAATATGAAATAATAAGCGATAATTTTTGTAGGTTTAAAAATGGAAGTGATACATCCTTGTCGTGTGCTAATGCCACATTCAAGTTCAATAGACTGCGATAATGAAAGAAATCGAGTTGCATTGGACATTCAAAAACTTAACCATGAGGTTGTCGGCTGGTACCATTCCCATCCAAAAGCTCCAGCACAGCCATCCAAAGATGATATTTCTCGTCAACTAGATTATCAAATAATGATGAAAGGAGCTTCTGAATCATCATACATTCCATGCGTTGGAGTTATTATCTGTAAGATATTTTTGACCAGTTTTTTGTTAATTTAGTTCGTTATTTTATTACATATCAGGATTATTTCCTCTATTTGTTATGTGGACGTTCAGCAACCATGTTTATTAAAACACATATTGCGTTATTTATACAGCTCCTTTGAGTTATTCAAATCGTGAAGACTCAAAAAAATCCACAATTCAGTTTTTCTGGGTAATGCCTCCGCCTGAAAACCGTCCGATGGAAATGGGCAGGCCCATGCATATCGAATATGACACTTTTTCTGAAAGCAATTTCGATGCCAAAAAAATTCTTTTAAAAATGGTTATTGTCTTTATTATATTTTATACAAAAATTAAATTATCAAATAAATTCTCCGTCATTTAATGTTATTTTGGTGCGCAACAGGGGACACTAATAAACTTCTACAAGGAAAGAAAAGGAATGGTTGACTTACTCGATATATCTACTGTGAAGTTAGAAAAACTCAAAGTAATATTATTTTATTTTATATATTTAATTTCATAGTGAAATTGACTTAGTTATTTATTATCAGTTTATTCATACTATTATCTGTTCACAAAAGGAAACGTTTTCATCGTGGCTACCTGAAGTAAAAGGAAATGAAGAATTTTGGAAAGAAGTAAAACAATTATTTATTGCTCCGTTACCACCACCTGCTGCGATAACACCGTTGGTGAAACCTCCATCCCCTTTAGCCTCGACGTCTAAAGCTCCAACACCCAGTTCTGCAGTATCTTCGACGGCTCTTTCTTCCACATCAGATGCCACATATACGGCATTAACTCCATCAACCGTGCCAACAGAGGATGCAATGGAGTGAAACTAAATCCTTGATTACTTTTTTCTATAGATAATCTTACTGCGTTCGCATAATTCGTAAATTTTTTAAGCCTCGGAATCTATAAGAATTTTAGTTACAATCTGACAGTGTCAAAATTGAGAGTTCCTCGCATTTCACTTCTTAATTTGACTATTTATCTTTGACTTGAATGTAAATGTAAAAGTCTACCTATTAGTAGATACTTCTATTACCTTGTAGCATTTAATTCCTCCGTGGATGTACTTAATCCAACTAATATGAACGCAATGTTAGTTGATCATGCATTTAAAAATACAGGAGATAGATACCTACTTATAATAACCGGTAGGTATACATTGAGTATGATTGTTTGACTACTCTTTCGTTGGCGTCTTTAAGTTATAAGTATTTATTTGGTATTGATGTGAATGGTAGCGTGGAGTGGATGTCTTTGTTGTATACTATATTCAGTGACCCAACCCACATTTTTTGGAAGAAACCGAACATGATATTTCGCCTGGTACAAATTCCGTTTACAGGTAGAGCGTAGAAGCTCTCTGTATATATCCAAAAACGTCTCACGATAGTTACATTACATAAAATCATTGAGCAGCTACAGCTAATTCAAATTAAAGTAGAAAAGTTTTAGAGGATTCAAATTCGAAAGTTATTAAGTACCTAGTTACTACAACCGTAAACAGAAAGCCCACCTTAAAGTAACTAGAATGTTGTATTTAATATCATTTAGTATCCGGAAAGATAATAAAACTGTTTTAATCATTGTCAGTATAAAAATAACATAGATCATAGGTTGCATTTTACAGCCTTTCAATGTTAAGCTAACTTTCATTTAACTTCAAAACCATGCGTTATACGATTTATAGGAAAGTAACTTTCCAGTCCGTTTACTCCCGCCAAAAGAAACTCATAAATAATTCAGTATTTATGCAATAAGATATGATTATTATAAATGTTATACACTTTTTTGTTACTCATTGTTAAATATTTTTGGGGTGAATGCTCTCCTGCGTGGTAGAATATTTAAAAGTGAATTGTTTGTTCGTACTGTACTTTTCAGTTGGTTATTAGATAAACCTGGTATTATCATGCAGATTGTCATTATTCTGTCTTGATAATGAAAAATGTAATTAGAATTGATGTAACATATTGTATGACAGATTGCATGTTTTTTACATTTCAGAAATGATTAGAGTATGAATATGAATGATAGGAACCATTGAATTATGAATTGTATTTTGTGCATTAAAAATGAGTTATTAGCATATAAATATTAGTCGTAGTTAAATATCTAGGTCTAAGGAACCCATTTATTTAATTTGATGTTTCTACGTGATAATTGGTGTTCCATACTCAAAATTTACTGCAAACACTCGTAGTATGACACAAGAATCGTCAAAAAAAGTTTAGAGTTAAAGCATAATACGCGTAATTATAATATTATGTACCTTGAACTATAGGTACTTAAAATAGAGATTTTTTTACTTGCAAAAAAGCTCATTTTGTAAAAACATTTATTGTAGAATAGAGATGAAAACTAAGTAATGGTGGAAACCCAAATCTACATCAAACTGTATACTATACTACTGAACTAAACTACCTAAATAATATTATCTACAGATATAATTGCGATAATGTATCCTTAATACTGATAATTTATACCTACCTATACGACCTTCTAGGCTAATTTAATGGTAGAATGTGCAGGCAGAATGTGTTGACAGAGATTCTCGTTGATATTGTGTGAATGTATAATATTGTCTTTCTACTCCTGCTGTCAACTTTAATAGAATCACCAATTTTAACCAGTGTTTAGAAGTTAGATAAACGTATCATATAAAAATGTCTACGTGAGATGAGATTCATAGTGGTGAATAATAAATGCTTGATGTCTTTTGAAATTTTGATAAACCTCTCCAGAAGAATTTGTCTCTCTTTGCATTCTTTTCAGTCAACTCATCTTTTAAATAATTTTGAAACATTATTTTATAAGATAT
>JABASI010004535.1:0-13895 GCA_019776505.1 Tomocerus nigrus | reverse complement strand
CCATAAAATAGCCTCGGTTTCGATTTGAGTAAAGAAAGGATTGATTCTTTGGCATTTCAATGGCCAGCGCACGACACACAAGAGAGTTTTCAAACTTATACTTATAAGTGTGATATTTTCAAAAGCGTTTTTTTATCATATTCAATAAAACCTTTGCCTCCCGTTATATTTGGCGGATCATTTCTAAAGAACTACATGTGCTTCTGTTTTAAAGCCTCACTTTTAAGGGTATTACTGGACCCAAATTGTACATGCACGCATATGGGTATCATAAATTTCGTCAGTGCTTATTTCTAAAAACGGTCATCGCTGTATGTATTATGTATCTGTATAGGTACATAGTACATAGTTCTTATGTGTATGTTTACTCTTTATTGTGGTTGGCTGGTATGTCCAGTTTGACTAAAATAAACCGTCATTGCATGATTGTCAACCGGCTCATTATTGCATCATAATATTGTCCAAATCACTAAGTATAACATTTTTATCTTGCAGATTTATAAGTGCCTATTTAGGCGGAACACCAAAAGTGTATTGCAATTTGCTGTTATCATGGGCACGTTCAACAGTAATTCCAAATGGTAAATGAGTAGTTTGTTAATTGATACATTATAAGCAGTAATATTAACTTCCACGTATATTGAAAAACACTTGCATTACTGGGAAGAGTGTTATGGTTTTGCATGTACGTATTGCTATTATGTAATTTGTAATACCTATATAGGTAGTGTCGGTGTAAAACTCCATCGTCTCACATTCTAATTTCTACACCTTTGGTCTGGGCTTCACCTTTAAACTCGACGGTTATCCCGAACCGCCCGAACCATCATTTACTACACCTCATTTTTTCTTTGTTTCTTTACAATTTAAATGCCTACCTGTCCCTGTCGCACTACATAAAAAATAAATAATAGAATTATTCGCTCAATATGTAGGTAGTTTAGATATTTTTAAATATGACTTATGGTTAGTGAACTCAGGCTTGCCACAATCAAATTTTAATGTAGTTGATAAACTTGGTACATTCAAAAAATTTATTGAATAATTATATTTTCTAGGTCTACATTTGATTTATGTATACACCACACTGCCAGCCAACTATAATAGTTACGGAAGAATTTCTGGTAGAAGGCATGCCTAGCAAAAATATCAATTTGTGTGTTTTTGAAGATTAATAGGTGCACTGCACTGTATAATGATTGGATGCAACTAGATGTTTTTAAATAAAAAGACACAATAACATATTTTATTAATTGCAATAAACTCATTGTAAAAAATTATCCTGATCAACAATAGCATCACAAAAAAATGTACAAAGGAGTCCGCAACCAATAAATAGATATTTTTATTATACATACTAATTCAAAATTTAAAACTTCTTTTACACAAAAATACTAATAATTGTCAAACAACAAACTTAAAAATATTATTTCCATTAAATAAATGTAAAACAAATGTAAACTGAACAAAAACTGTATGCAGCTCAAAAATTAACAACGCTATCCAACTCGTAACTTGATTCCAAACTTTTACGAATGAAGTAATTTAATAAGTGTTAATAAATAATACAAGAAACGGAGAATAAGAATTAAATTGGCTGCATATTATATAACATACAAATAACAGATTTAAGATAATAAAGGCAAAAGACATCATACATGGCACTCCCATTTGAGACTTATAAAATGCATTAGGTAATTATAGGTACCTACATAATTAGATTACGTTTGATTGTAGGTACCAATTTAAATTCACAAAAGTTTCAAAACCTACAAACCCAAAGCATTAAAATTGGTAATCATCATAATAACAGTGTAAACGTCGAAGAGTCAAAAGAAATAAGTATAAAATTTATGCTGGTTACATAATACTGCATTGTTATGGTAATTATAAAATGCAAATAAATATTATTGGGTTAAAAATGTAATAAAAATATGTTACAGGTCACAATTATCAAAATTATCATACCAAGATGATNGTCGAAGAGTCAAAAGAAATAAGTATAAAATTTATGCTGGTTACATAATACTGCATTGTTATGGTAATTATAAAATGCAAATAAATATTATTGGGTTAAAAATGTAATAAAAATATGTTACAGGTCACAATTATCAAAATTATCATACCAAGATGATAATTGAGCTACCCAAGCTCGCAATGCCACATAAATAATTCAGCAGGTAGCAGTGAAACAAATGCTGGTAGTACTAAACTATAATTTAATAATTTAGGTATCAATAACATTAACCAGAATTTAAGAAGCCTTACAATAACAACAATAATTAAATCAGAACTTGAACATCAATTCTAATTGATTATCAGGTAGTTTCTCACATCAAATACATGTCCCCAACTATTATAACCTCAACTAACAATAATAAGACAGACATAATCTTAATTATCAATATTTACCATTCAATTTGTAAACAAGACAAAAAGACATCAACTTTTTAACATTACCTAATCACATCAACATCAAACAGGGCATAAATTACAGTTAAACATGAAATGCTTTACAACAACGAGTAACGAGACCATCGATCATGACAACCTACGAGTCATTAAATTTTCACATCAATTGGGAAATCACACATCCACATGAATCCAATATTCAAAGATCTAATAACGATTAAACATCACAACGTCAATTGTTTTACATCAAATTACGACAAGGCGTCACCTACTTCCCACATCAAATATATGTAACATCAAACATCACATCAAAACTTTCACACTTACAACTATTGTACCTACCAAATAAAAATACTGCCTTCAATTATATAAATACTAATACGTAAAGTGAATGATTGTGATTTTAATACTTTGTTGTACTTTTGTCTATAAATGATTTCAGACTTTTTTATCGCATTTTGATACCTTGCGATCAAAAATTAAAAGAAAACAATTTGATTTTGTGATCAATTCCAAATCCCAGTAAACCATTTACCAATATTTTCCACAACAGATAAAGTAAAATCATAGAGACATAAAAATAAATTTAATCTCTTATTTACTTTGCGGATAGAAATTATTTTTATAACGTCTAAATCGCGATATATTATTTTCCGAATTGTCATAAATTCATAACCTATATGTACTAGAAATGCATATAATACTTTCTGTCTATAAAAGGTAGCAAACTGAAGATAACTCAATGTCCACAAAAACATACAAGTTAATTACAACGTCAGACATGACAGTATGACAGTCATAAGTCATAACACACACATAAATATTTGCGACTTTTAACCTAGCCACTTTTTAAAACATTACGTTATTACTTAATGTTAACTAGACCATGGGAATTGGGTGACCAGAACTTCAGAAATATGCCGAAAGTTTTAAAATTACTTAATCTTACCATCTAGAGACATAGATTGGTTTAAGAGATGATATTCAATATTACGACATTAAATAATTCTAAGCTTAAATAGTGATAGAATTTTTAAAACTATTTACAGACTTCACAATGTAATGGCTATATGGAGCAACAAAAGTTTTACGAAAGGTGTCCATTTTTGTAAAGTAATTAATAATTAAATATTTCAAGCCAATTTGTGATTAGAGCTGAGTAAACTATATAGAAATCAAACATTAACTTTCCCTAAATCAATATCTTAACTACTTTAAACACAACATGCGTACATTTGTGAGAATTGTCATTTTACTTTTAATTTCCCAGCCAGAAATTAAAATTAAAACAGCAACTTATTTCACAAAATATTCAGTTTATATCCGTCTTCTGTTTCCTCTCTTCATAATCTCCATCGCCTATGTGGGTATAGTATAAATAGCTCATTCAGTCTAATATTCAAACCTGAAAATGTGCCATATCATTTAATTATAATTTATGCAATTCAAAGGAAATTGAAAGAATAAATGTATGATATATATCATATTAGCTTTGTTTCTTACTTACCAAATCCACACACACCAGTCTCCAACGTTTCATTTTGCTCATGGTTTGGAATCTATTCTAAAATCAGAACAGTTTTTCGTATTACTATATTTTAGTACACAGCTGACAGCCAGGGCGACAAGTAACGACACAGCAACAAGCACATTGAGTTTTCACACAGACAAAAAATTGACTTTTTCGAAAGTCAATTTAATTAAGGGGACGTGAAAGGAATGGGAATGACTTTTAATTTGACAATTTAGTCACAGGCAGATCAATCTATCTTGGGAAATGTAATTGTGGGAACTTTGAGTAGTATTTCTCAGACTATAATAAGTTGATTTTCCTCCAGCTGACTTAATGACAAATTAGGAAATTACAGTTTTGTTGTCGGAATTGGAACTGGTTTCTTTTTATCTTGATGGGAATGTCAAAATATTGACTTTGGGGACTTTCGCGTGATTGTTGGTAACTTTAGTCATGGAACGAAGAATTCAAGAATTGTTTTGTGACTGATTTTATTCTTTTGAGGAGACCTCTTTCCCATCCAAGTTTGTAGCAGCTTCTTGTCCATGTTCGTCCGGATCGACTGGACGAGGAGAGGCAGCATCCGCCTCTGAATCTGCACTTTCATATTCAGATTCTTCCTCATTTGAGGACCCAGAAGAAGATTCTCCACCTGTTTGGGCTTCCTCGGTCTCTGGGGTCGGCTCAGGCTCTTTCGGCGACGGCGGGAGCCAATAATCTCTGGTAAGCGCGTAATCGACTCTTCCTGTATCTTTAAGAAACTTCATTGTCGTGTACAAATTGCTGACGACTTTTGTACATCTCAAACACATCTGATATTCCACATTTACAAACGGCAATGGCTGACCAAATTTAAACAAATATATTACTGCTGCTTTGAGGGTAACTGGATTTTCTTGATTTTCATCGCTCGAAGAAATATATCGCTCATTTCCAGTTTCACTATTCAAAAGAATTTGGCAATTTGCACATTTCTCAATACGAGCCACATTTTCTGTCGTGTTCGGTACCATCTGTTGACCAGTTGAGTGTGAGTGTGATGCCATTTTTCGATTTATAATTGATTTTCACAACTTTTAGATTTCCAACCAATCTTCAGTTTTATTCAAGTAGACTTGTCTGTTTTGCAAATATTTTTTGTTAAGCTAAAATATTTAATTTCCTTTTTATCTTTATTATTTGAACTATGACAAATCTACAATTATTTTTTATTTTTTTTACCAATTAAAAAAAATAGTATAGTAGGTAGTAGGTACCATACCTTATACAGATATGACAGATTCCGGGCTGCACTACAGGTGGGATGTGAAGAGCATACAACATCAACTTTTTCTTCGTTATTTATTCAATCCAACCCGACTGGTGCCCAACTGTACAAAAAACTAAAAAAACAACAAAATTGTAAGTTTAAAGTTAGGATTCTTTGTTTAATTGTCATTACATTTGCTTTATGTAGATTTTTAATGTTTTAAAATTAACCCAATGACAGCACGAACGAACGGAGGAGGCCATTAAACTCTTGACTCCTTTCCAGCTTCCTTTCTATATACTCCAGACTCCAGACAGTGAAATAATGCAATATTGCATCTCTAGAAGGAGACGGAAATGCGATGTGAATCTAGGGAAATATCCGAAAATCAATAAACATCTGAGGAAGAGGCTGATGACGGTTGAGTAAATCAAACCGACGCAGCTCCCGGTCGTTATTGATTTTGTGGATAAGGCCGTTTCCCTTAACCCCAAAATGCTCTTGTGCTGCTTTCAGTTCACTTTCGAGAGTAAGAAGAAGGGTCGAATTTTTATTTTGACAGAACATTTGCACAGTATACTTAATTTCTAGAAATTTCCAAAGCGCTTAATACCAACCTTTTTAAGAACAATCAGATACATTAATTATATATTATTACTTTTTTTTAAATGCCAAAATATTAAATTTTAATGTTCTGTGAAAAGGCAGTCGCCAATTTAAATATTTTCTTACACTGACTAAATCTTAATGTCGAAGTTTTATCAAAGCTATTGAAATATTTACATATGCAAACAAACTTAAAAAAATACTGCTAACTACTTACATTTTCCGAAAGCTTTATTTTTCAGGGTACTATTTTCTAATTTGATTCAACCTTTGACCTTATTTGCTTTAACTCGCATAGCAATTAAGAAGTTAAAGGTATGACTTTGCAAATATATGTACCTATAGGTATATATTATTCAAAACATTACAAACATTATTTAATAGTGAGGACAAGCGACTTCTGAAGGAGAATAAAAGTAAAGAAAGAAGATGGTAAATTACGAACAAAATTTTCTTTGGTCCTTTATTTCTGTTGCAATTAAATTGTACATTTTATGTGAATTAAACAACGGAGTTACTGTTGAACCAGCTAACCATTGATATTTCCATGTTTTGTCATCCAGTCTACATTTGAATGAACTGCGGCTACGTGCTGAAGGAGAACTCCAACGGGCAAGTTAAATTCACCACTATTGGCATTTACGAAATCGGTCATCTGAAATATTCGAGACATTGCAATCAACAAACTAATAAGTTCTCGGTGGTGATAAAATATTTCAATGAGAACCTTGAATATTGTATATGAACATGTTAAAAAATATATGGAACGTACACGGACTGCGTGTTCTTCTTTGTTAAAATATTGTGAAAATATCTGAAACAAGTCTTGGACAATTCCAACGTTTCCATCCAGACTAAAGAGGAAGAAAAAATAAGTATGACACTATTAAGTTATTTTAATAATGGAAGGATTTAAGCAAAATAAGTGATGAAACATTTCGGATGCAAAAGAGAATTTAAAACAATTATGAGGTTTGGGTTTAAAACAATTGATATTATTAATTAGTATTATTATTCTAGGTATTATTTTATACAATGACTTACTATGTGAGGATTTTTGATAGTTCATTTTCAAGAAACTCGAAAGCTAGATTTCTACCGTCCGAACTGGTAGCTATACGTCTAAGTAATGCCGTAGCTTCGTTTTTGGTGAAAACATCTTCATTTTCGAAAGCAGTCGACAGCAATCTTCATTAACGAGATGCGTTTTGTGATTTGAATTAAAATTAGAAATATAAAAATTATTTTATGGTCCCTTTAAGTAATTTACTTACGCATTTAATTCTCCAATATCTGAAGAGCATGCCATTGCATTCAGAAACAAATTTCTGTCCGCACTGCCTGGACTTGACATGCTGAATTGTTGTTTAACAAAATTTAATTCTGAAGATCCACCCAAATAAACACCGGCACAGGATATGATTGATTTCAAATCAACGGGGATGCTAAACACAATTGAAAAAGCATAAGCCTTGGAAAAATTGGCAATATTAATAATTCGCTGATTTAAGTTACATTTTCTTAAGATATAATAAGCACTTACGGATTTCTAGATGAATCAGCCATCCACTCGGAATATAATTTAGAGGAATAAGCTCTGCAAATCTCACTTCCCATTCCACAGGCCCAGTCCAACAGATTAACTCTCAATAAGACACGAACACCTTTATCCTCAGGAGTTTGTTCCCCTCCAATCAGAGCCAACGCACTTTCAAGTTTTTCTGAAAAGAAAGCCTTTCAAAAAATATTTGTGGATAAATTACAAATTGAAGACAAACATGGAGCTTACAAAGTAAAAAATAAAACGTATTTGTATTTGCTCTTTTTGGTTTCCATAAAATCTCCGCTCATGGAAAATTTTACATTGATTTTACACACAATATTACTACTGTAAGTTTAAAATACCGTTTCACTACGGAAAAAAATACCTTCAAAATAGCAAATTCACTGGGCGTGCTGCTAAAAAGCCTATGAGCTCTCCTTAAATGTTTGAAAACAGGATTCCAGACAGCATGTGTGTCTTCTTGGGCAAGATAGGTCGTGAATTCCAATGCTCGCTCAATCAATATGTAATCTATTGAAAAATAAAGTAAATAATCACTTTTTAATTTCTTATTGTGTTACCCAACTTCCGAACGAAACTTATTCATCAAAGATATTTCGTGACAAGATTTTCGAAAAAACCCCGGAACTTGAATATTTTTTAAATAAAAATTAGCTATACACTGAATGAATTGCAAACCATTTAACGCCGAACACTAAAGAAATAACATGGACTTTCATATATCCTAATCCTAACCTTAATGCTCTAAAAATAATTTTTCTTTTCTTGCTTTTAGTAAATACAATACACATCCTTATTAAGTATAATTTCAATAAATATAATTGGAATGGAATGGTACCATTGTAGGCCAAAGTAAAATAATTATCGAGAAGTTGACTTCGGCTTGTTGCAGTAAATACACTGGCATTTCTGTCAAGTTGAGCCTTCAGTAAGTCACTTAACGGATCGTCATACAAGACTCGGTAAAATCCTGAAAATTATACAAAAAAGAAAGACGTAACAATAATAACACAATGTTTATTTTCTTTCATATCGTTATTTAATTGTAAGTTTTTAGGCTAACCATATCCGTTGGGATTAACTAAAATCCAATCAGTATCAAGATTTACACCAGGAGTATGCGTTGTCAGGAAAATATTCTTTGGCACCCAAAATTTAGGTTTATAATCTGGAAGTGTTGGATTTACTGCTGAAGTGTAAGTAATAGGTATCCACCAGTAGTCATTAGGATCCAAAAATGTGATCAACCTTTCATATTTAAATCGTTCCTGGCAAATAGTATTCGAAAATATTAAAATGAAATGCTAAAATGTAAATAAATGTCGCGACTAAATTACGACTGGTATTTCATTAATTAAAAAGAATTAAGGGATACCTATAAATCGTAAACACTGGTACCTGAGAAATGAAAACTAGGTTTGCTGTCGACTTAAAAACTTTAACAAGAGGATAGCCGGTTTGCAACGTCCAGGTGTCCATAACTTCTTTCATTGTCAAACCTGGCAAGTTTCCGTCTTCTTGCGCCGCTGCATTTAAAACTCTGAATAAGTCATCTTGCTCTGCATTGCCATACAATCTATAAAATAAAATTTCCAAAATATAATTACGAATCCAAATTGCTACTATAGACGCTCAATTTATCATCTTCATACTGCTCAGGGAATAAAACAACTGTCCATTATTTTTGGGAATTTTTCTTTGTTGCCTTTCACATTACCTCTAGATAAATAATAAAAAGCAAAAAAATAACATTATTTTTAGAATGGTTACTCTTTCACTAAAAAAGGGCTTTCTCCTTCCCTGATATTCCTACGAAAATCATTTTCAACATGCATTTTTTAATATTAAATTAAACGCATTCATACACACACACCAAAATGTAAAAGAAACATTTTTTACTTTTCTTGGACGTAATTTCTTAATCCCTTTTGCATAGTTGGTTCACTAAGGAAAGCATTCATCATTCGAATGAGTGAAGAGCCTTTGTCGTAAATGATTTGACCAGGCTGGTCTACATCATTGGAAACAGGTCTTGTATTTGGTCCAGCATCGAATTCCATTGAACCCTGGAGGGAGCCAATGGCTCCTGTGTTTAAGCTGTCGTATTCGGGATAACTGTCCATTATACTCATCCGTTCGCAATATGTGGCAAACCCTTCTTTCAGCCAAACCTGTTATAATTCACAATAAAATGCACATAATATTATTTCTTTCATTTATTGTTACTGTTCCCCATTGCCTTTTTTCATGAACATTCATTCGATTTTGATTTTCATAGTTTTGAAACTTACGTCATTCCACCATAGCATGGTGACCACATTGCCAAACCACTGATGTCCAACTTCGTGACCAATTACTGACGTAATTGTGCTTCGAGCGGATTCAGTTGTCGCATTTCCAAAGTAAAGCAGAAAGTCTTCCCTTTATTTAAAATAATTAAAACATTAAAGCAAGTTATTTTAAGAGTGACGTGTTATAATAACAAACCAAGATTTAATTTCCAACTAACTACTATTTCATGAAAACTGTCCACATAAAATATTTTATTTTTAAATTACACGAATTACAAGAGAAATAATTTGTAATATAACCATGTAGGTACTATTCTTTTTAATTGATGTAATAATAACTGTAATTTATTCATTTAAATTACAATTACCTTGTTAACTTAAATCGAAATTAATTAATTTTATAATTAACTCAATAATATACGTTTATTAATCCATTAACAATTATGGTTACAGTTATAACGAATAGTTATACTATTATGGCAAATGTAACAACTCATTTCTTTCGATAACAAATGTGTATAGAAAATTACTTTTCCTTATTAAGTATCTACTAAATAGGATTACATAACTTTTACCTGTATGTGATTAGTCCCCAGTTTTCTGAAAAAATACAAATAATTAAATAATCACTTCTCCTTATCCACAATTATTTTGACAGTGCATTTTATGTTAAATAATTCACTTACCCATGGCACCAAAAGGAAAGTCAGGTATAGCAACTGAATCCATCTTTGGCAAATCATAGGCTTGGTTGAAATAATTTTCATAGAAAGTCAAAACTTTAGCAGTTACGAGTGCGGAATAAGCTCCGCTGCTATTTTGGTTCATTAGGTGCCTTTGACCCCAAGTCTACACAAATAAATAACATGAATAAAAATGTTGAATGTGTTTGATTAAATTCTTAAAATACTTGTATGTGACTTTATCCAGGAAATCACCTTAACAGGCTTGTCTCCAAATGATCCTGGTGGCGCCTCTTCATCAATAAAATCCGAAACGACGATAGCAATGATTTGGTCAAATGTTTAAAATACTTGTATGTGACTTTATCCAGGAAATCACCTTAACAGGCTTGTCTCCAAATGATCCTGGTGGCGCCTCTTCATCAATAAAATCCGAAACGACGATAGCAATGAGGTAAGTTGGCATTTTAACTGAGGTGCGGTACTTAGCCCATTTCCAACCGGATAATTGTGGACTGTAACATATATAAGAAATTGCACAGTTAATAGTCATTAACTAATGATAAAATTTAACTGTTTTGTTTTTGAAAAAAGGCTTACACTACACACCCTTTTCCCACTCCACCACATATAAATTAATTTTCAGAGGAAATAAGATTTCAAAGCATTTACTATAAATAAGATACATTATATTTTTAATAGTAACACCAAAGTAGTTACTTCATTTTAATTAGATATTCCACTGCTTTTATTATTTCAAACAATTTTAACTATTTTGTCTGTGATTTTGATTCGAGGTCAATTTATTCCACTTCTTCCTCAAGCGTTAAAATTTTAGCACATTCATTTTTATCTTTCAATACTTTGTGAACGATTATGTAGACTATATATACTTACTCATCTGTTGTTTCGACAATGTCCATGTTGCAAAGTGCGTGGTATCCAGTAGCTTCGTTGTAAGCGATATTCATATCAAAGGTAGCTCTGAGGGCAGGCTCGTCAAAGCAGGGAAATGCCCTCCTGGCTTCGATACGCTCAAATTGGGTCGTTGCTAGCCATCTATTGTATATAATCAAAAAATGAAGATACCACTACCTTTTCTTAATTCCTAAGACCATTATATTTAGTCAAACCGTGTTGTTTTAGCATGTATTTAATTTTTGTCAGCCGATCGTTTAGTTTTTTTACCTATTTATTTCGTATAATTTTAGTGTTATATATAAATGAAATATTGCATTTTAGTACGAATAATTCGCAAGATCAACGACTGCATTAATTCTCTTGTGTTTTATGTTGAATCTGTTTCATTTCAAGAATTATTTTGACTTTTGTTGTGTTATTTAGTGGAGTATAACATGACTGCGCAGAGTTACAATAAGTAGTCATCAATCATCATGTTTCTGTGGTTTGACATAATAAATAAGCAGAGCAGACAACATTTTTCAAGGATTATCTGATAAACTATGAGATAATTACCCGAGGGAGTTCGCATAGTTAAAAATAAGGATGGTGACTATTTAACGTTTCAATTGGTTGTACCTACCTTGTGACTCCATCCGCATTTGTATATCTGCTTCTGTATAATCCTCGAAGTTGTTCAGCTACGGGAGCAGTGTATGCGATGTATATGAAATAAGTATTTCCCACCAGCAAAGAAGATGCCAGAGAAATGGTATACGTCTCATCTTCAGTATTATGTTCACCTGGAGACGCTATCGTGATCTCCTCCCCAGATTCAGTCGTCACCTATGGCAAATGAAATACAATTAAATCGAATCTCTCTTTAGTCATCTCACCGTACATTCCAATTTCTTGAAATCCAAATGTACCAACTCTTTTTCTCTATTCAGTGTTATCAAAATCTACCCTTTTTTCAATTCATTCAAATCCAAAGTTCCTCAAAAAATGCAATAACAGCATTTATTCTTTCCTTTCGATTATTTTGAAGAAATGTCCCGGCAAAATATAAAGGAAAACCATTTTTTGTTGACAAATGTAAGACAGAGAAGTTTTAAACAATTTGTACCCAATGCTAAATTCGTTTTCACTGTACTCTGGCCTGAAGGATAACAATAATTGATTTAATTGAATTTTAAAAAACGATATAATAGATTTGGCAAGCTGGTAAGGTGTATTTATATTTAACAGAAAATATTAACTCCAACCTTAACTGAAGCTTCGTCAATTGAAATTGTAATGGAATGCAACGTGATGTTATTTGTAGCTTCTTCACATCTAACTTGAATGGTGACTTCTCCGGGAGCTGTGAATTGATTGGTATCGCTGTCGTCCAAAATGGGCCGGATGCGAACAACGTAGTGACTGGGGATTACATTGGTAGGAAGGCGGAATCGGGAGGCCCGGCTACTGGCGAATGTATTTTGTTGAAAAATATCGGAAACTTTAATCACATTATCTGATTGTAATGGAGGAACACAGTTTATGAATCCAAGTCCTCCTAACAACAAAACTGAGAAAATAAAACGGAACATTTTCAAAATCGTCACAACTTAGTATGTGACTGTTTCCAGGACACTCAGCTTGAAAACTGTTGGGTAGTTTAACTGATATACCTACTTAGGTATACTTGCTAAATTTACTGCTATCCCCTAAATTGCATAAATCCTGATAAATCTGTTGTTCGGCAAGAGATTAAAAATAAAGTGATATAATGCATTGGCCCTTTTATATTTGACTACACTCACATAGCAAGGACTATATTATAAGTTGTTACATATTTATAACTAGGTATATTAAATATTATTACAAACCGATGATGATAATACGTTGCAGTAAAGGTATCCTCTTAGGTTCAATGCAATATCGTAAAATACAGATAGAATTCATATTCTTTTATCCACTTCATTTCATATTCGGATATTTAAAGTGTGATTGAAAGGCTGTATTGTATATATATGAAATTGGGCCTGACTGACATAATTACACGTTTAGTGGGCCATAGCCTTATCTTTCCAGTCTACAAATGATACGCTGGCTGCTGAGAATTTATCGTCCCAGGCAGTTTAATCATTGTTTATTTAAGGTGGCAATAAAATGCATACAATATGTACCAATATTTACAATAACACATATCATTATTATATTCTTACAGTATTTACATCCAGTTACATTTACAACATATATGTACATCATAAATGTTTGACAAAAAATATAGTTTTGACTGGATTGCATTACAAAAAACTGTCTGATGCCAGGAAGAATAGTCAAAAATGATCAGATTAATATCGCAATGGATATATAAAAAAGGAGCAGAACCAACTTCTGTGAATATAAAACAAAGCAAAAATAAAGTATAAAATGTTTTTGGAGACATTTCTTACAATAGATTTACCTATTTTATGGATTGTAGTAGTAGGGTACAAGGGGTTGACAAATTGAGAGATTGTTAAGATGCTCCTTTCTTACAATTCTTGATTTTTGTTGGCTGAGTCGGCCCAGTCAAAGCATTCATATGGCGCATTCCTACATAAATAGTAAAGCATATAAATATCCCTTCCTACACCGCCCCTATCGCAACGCGGAGCTTGTGTTTTGGATTCTTATACCAGTCCACCCA
>JABASI010004534.1:0-13895 GCA_019776505.1 Tomocerus nigrus | reverse complement strand
TTTTTACTATTTTAAAATGTGCAAAAAGATGTTGGCAAAAAGGAAATTATTGACATGGGTTTTCGGATTGGGTGTTGTGTACTATATGATTGCAATCACATTTCGAGGAAATATCAATGAACACAACGAAAATAATTCCAAATCTCCCCCAGTAGTTGTTTACCCGATGGGGGGATTAGGTAATCAGTTGTTTCAATATGCATGTGCGTACTCATTAGCAAGAAGCAGAAATTCCGACTTGTATATTTGTGTTTATAAATTGGATTATTTAATGAAATCCATTTTGAGCTATCCGTATTCATCATCCAGAAGAATATACCAACTGGATCAATTTACAATTCCACAAGACAAATTGGTAACGTTCTACATCATATCTGGGGACAATGATCCAAACTGTAATATTGATTATTATTTGGATGGCCGAAAAGTTGATACCGCCTTGATAGAAGAAACTGACGTCATGAATGGTTATCTACCTCCAGATAAGATTCTTTATGTGAAAGATTGGTTTGAATCAGAAATATTCTTTATGTACTACAGAAAAGAAATTCTCAATTTATACAACGTGAATATCGACACACGTCCTATTGACAATTTGTTGCAAAAAATCAAAAGTTCAGAAAGTGTGGCCGTTCATATTCGAAGAGGAGATTTCCAAAAAAATTCCGATTACCGAATGATTTCTATTTCTTATCAAAAGAAAGCCATGAAAATGATTCAGAGTATGGTAAATACTACAACTTTGGACTTTTACATCTTTACAGATGACATTTTGTATGTGAAGTCACAATTTCAGACAAGCGAATTCATGAATCTACATTTTATTGCCGAACTACACAACAATCACAATTCAGTTATGGATTTCTTATTGATGCTCAGCTGCAAGCACAACATAATTGTGAATAGCTCTTATAGTTGGTGGGCCGCGTATTTGAACAAAAATAAAAACAAAATTGTGATCGCACCATTGCCAAAATATTCACCAGAATGGATTAACAGTAGCTACAGTCAAAACAGTTATAAACGAAAGTTAATAAATGAATATGCTTATCCTACAAACTGGATTATAGTTGAGCCTGAATTCGAATCCAGTTCAAATAGTGAAATCCAAAACAGTTTTAATTTTTTCGGTAGATATTGATACACAACTATATTTTAGTGCTAATGCAAAATGCAATGTGCGATAAAATTTTATAATTCTCCGAAAGCAAAAACGCTTTAATGACAATCCATATCTCTACAACCAACTCTTGTTTTCAATTAATGACAATAAAATGTAAATTTTTGAAAGTAAAAACAAATAATGGCGGTTCGTATTTCCTCATTGCATTATTAAGTTGAGGAAACTGCGAAAATATTGTCCTAATCTATGTAATGTAGGTTACGATATATACGATAGGGCACCGTGCTCTATATATATAAGGTAACCGTTTACCATACAACCGAGTATGATTTGGGTGTTAATTAAATCGACAACAAAAATACGGGAAACGACCACAGAAATCTGGAAGTCGACACAGATTCAAAAACCAGAAAATGTAGTATAATAGAAAACAACAAAAATGTGGAAATTATTAACAGAGAGAAGTTTTGCGCATTTCCGATGTTAGCAATCGCAATAGTTTAGTTACACATTAGCTGATGTATGGAGAAGATAAATTACTCCATAAAATACTTATTGATATCCTACATTTTCCACTTTTCATAAATTGCAACGCTGTGTAGTGTACAGTATTTACATGTATCCTGAAATTTCCTACTCATTATTATTTCATGCACCGTCTGCAAAATTTTCAAAATACTTATTTTATTCTTTACATCCAATTATTTCGCATTATTAGTAAGCAAGCATTTTTTATTGCTTTCAAATTCCATTATTGAAGAAAAGTATAAGCAATAAGTTCTATTTTTTTGATGTTGTCGAATTAGTTTTAACCATGTATAATGTATATATATAATAATAACCAGGCAAGCGGACGCGACCAGTAAATATTGTTGTTCCTTCTACATGTTGTTATCCGATGGGGTAAATTTTTGGAAACAGTTCAATTAAAAAGGATCAGCGAGATACCCTGCATGGGGGCGCCCGGTTCTCCCCTGGATAAAACCACCCGAGCTGCGTATAATATTATTATAATTATATAATAATACATAATGCATAACAAGGAAAGCTTTCACATAGGTACATAGGTATATGGGTATTGGGTACCTACTAACTAACCGCATCCGGAATCCAGACATGATGGCTAAATCGGACATGCTTATTTTGCGATTGAGCTCAGCCATTAATTATAATATCACATCTCTCCTTATACTTCCAATTAAAACTCCGGGTATTATTATGCTCCAATGTTACATAAATAATATAGTGTCATAATAATTTTTTATTATTCACATCGAGTTACAGCAGCAAATATTATCAGTGTGATTTACATCTATTTATATAAGGAAAGCAAACACGGCCACAATAACATTGCTAAAACAAACAAAACCTTGAACTCCAAATGAACGAAGATTTATAAGTAGAAACAGAAGCAAAATAATGTAGCTGGTAAAGCCTTTCCCCGGAAGGAAGAAATTATCTCAGAAAGTTGTGGTTTCTGGGGGAAGAAGGATAATTTTATTATACCTACTGTCAGTGCCGTTGTACGTGTACGCGTGTACCCTCATACGTACTCCGGAAAAAATATTTTGGCCTTTTAGTCATTAGTCGATTAAAGGAAGAAAGTAATTACCTATATACAATACACTATACACTAGCATTGCTCAAAAATAGCACTTTAAGTTCCCATCCGAAACCCCCATGTAAGGTAAGGTGAGAGATTTCATACTCCCTAGGTCTAGGACCCCTCCCTGCCCCAAGGTAGGGGTAGGACCTAAGTGACCTAACTCGTGATGTCGTCATGTCATAATGTCGCAATACTCGTCGCAAATACTCATGTGCACTGTGAAACTGATTTCTTGCAAGAGAAGTGCTGCGACATGATATATTTGAGCGGCAGTATGAAAAAGAATAACGACCTTGGGCAGCAGCGCGATAGCACAGCAGTAGACGTACCTAGGAAGATTTTTTCAGTCAGCGTTCAGAAACCTAAATATTCGAAATGAATCTGGTTGTAATAAATGAGGTCAAAGTTTTGTGCATAATTTTATGCTGACTGCACACTGCAGTGCACTCTGCATATTCTATCTTTTCTTGACTCACTGGCTCCTTTGTCACGCTTGATTATAGATGCCAGAAATTTTAATTGTTAACTATTGTTTTAACCGGTGACGCTAACGGGTTAGTTGGATTGTTTTTATTACTTCATGTTTCATATGATAATTATCTATGACCTAATCTGATTAATTTGTTAAGTTGAAATATTTTCCATTTGATTTTGATTGTTGATTTTGTGCCGGGAGTCGAGAGCTTTGTCATTTGTTGTGGTCAGTGGTCGACAGTCGAGGACACTATGCAGATGACAGACGACAACAGATGACAGAACATTATTCATTAAATTATTAGTGACAATGATACCTATATTCAATGTTGTAACATTTAGTTGATTGTAATTTATTGTTCTTGATTGCACCAGGTGACTGAATTTTTAGAAGGAAAACGAGTGACCAGTGACCGATTCCATTAACCGCAGCCCTGACACCTGACGAAATCCAAAATATCATTGATTGATGACTGAATGTTGAATTGTTGAATATCTAGTGTCTAGGGAAATAAATAAGCAATCGATAATTGAAAACTCACAACCAAATAATGTCTGTAACCGAGGGGGGAAATGGTAAATTGTTGTCATTTGATTTAAATAAAATACGAAAGATGATAATACTAGATTGAATTCATTGGTTTATTCTAGGTCCTCTTACGAAGGAAGAGTTGGAAGAAGCTTCCATCTTGACTGTAAATGCGAATTTAAAAAGTCATGGGTTGGTACACCAACAAATAGCTTCCTACAATTACTTCGTGAAAATAGGTATCCCCACAATTGTAATCAACAGCGAAAAAACGTATTCGTGTCGGAAGGAGAGCAAAAATGTAAGAACTTACATAATATACGAACAGCAGCTCAATATATAATAATTTCTCCATTAAATTATTTCAATCGATAATCGATTTTATTCTAATTTCAGAAGTCCGGTTTCCAAGAAGTTCACACCCTTGAATTTTTAAGGACGAAGATACAGGACCGAATGGTTTGGACGGATTCGAATGGAATTCAACACAAGCTAACTCCGTATGAATGTCGTTTACGGGACTTAACTTACTCTGTCGATCTTTGGGCTGACGTCCGCAAGGTCATCACCTCATATGACGAGAACGGAAAAGAACAAGTTGATTATGGCAAAATATGTTCAATCAAAATCGGCCAAGTTCCAGTTATGGTGAAAAGTGATGTTTGTATGCTGAAGAATTTGAGTGATAATCAACTGTGTGGTTTAAAAGAAGATCCTAACGACCCTGGTGGATATTTCATTGTCAGTGGAAAAGAAAAAGTTAGTAAATTGACCCAATTTTTCTATTAAAACATTCAATTAGTAATTATATTGAACCGTCCATTAATATAGCTTAGCTACATTTTTTAAATGATTTAACGATATATTAGTAATACATTGGATTGAATATTTCAGGTTTTAATTGCTCAGGATCGGGCAGCTGTAAATCAACCCTTTGTTTTCAAACCGATGTGCGATTCGAAGTATCAGTATGAAGCAGAAATCCGTTCTTCCTGGAGTCCAGTTACAGACAAAATCTGTGCCACGTGGATACGACTTCCCCTCCCACAGTCCGGCAAAGACGTCAAGCATGACAAGCAGTCAGATAAGGGTGGCAAGAAGCTAGTTGAAGTTTTAAGAGGCAATATGACCCGTGCAAGTCCTGGCCTTGTTGCAACCATTCCCAAGTGTCGAAAGGTTTTTATCATAATGTTTTAATTATTGTTCTTTGCATGGACATCATTTTAAATGTAGTTTTTCTAAAATGTTAAATTATTTTCAGGATATTCCATTGATCATACTTTATCGCGCTTTGAATTTTTCTAATGACAAAGAAATATGGAAAACTTTGTGTCTTGACAATACCAAGGAACAGTACTACGATATGAGAGAAGCGCTCGGACCTACATTTCATGACCCCCATTCAATCAAGGTCAAAACTCAAAAGGATGCACTCCTCTTCATCGGTTAGTTTAACAAAACATATTTTAAAAGCAGTGTTAGATTTTTAATTATTAATAAAACTAACGTACTAATTATGAGTATGAGTAACGTTTTCTTTTTTAATGTTGACGGTTATTATTTTTAATTATTACTATTAATACTTTCTTAGTAGCTTTAAGTAATATTCAAACTTTTAAAACTTATTAACCAAGTATTTTCTGCTTAGGAAAATATTCGGCCAAACAGGAAATGTCTGATAAAGAGAAACAGAATTTAGCAAGAGATATTTTGTCAAGAGAAGTGCTTCCCCACGTAGGCAAGACCCCGAAAGATGATTGGTTGAAAGGATACCACATCGGTGAAAGAGTGTGTAAATTGATGAACGTTATGGTTAAAGGAGACGAGTGCGATGATAGGGACCATCTGAAGAACAAAAGACTTGATATTGCTGGACCTTTGATGACAAACTTGTTCAAAACTCTCTTCAAAAATCTTCAGTTTACTTCAAAATTACTAATTGACAGAAAAATAGAACACAGAACCCCTTATGAGGCATGTGACGTCATAAAGTGGGATATCATTGAAAAGGGAATGAATTATGCACTGGTAAGTTACATAGTAGTATTTATCGTACATTTATTTAATTCCGTAATTTGCAATACATTATTATATTTTATTACTTTTACTGTTACGTTTTGATACCTTATTTGTAATTTGTGGTAAATTAGGCTTCCGGTAATTGGGGTGACAAGAGAAAAACTTTTAGCGTCAGAAGTGGCGTCTCTCAAGTAAAAATTCTACACGCAATTAATTGACCATAAATTACAGTTATAAATATAGTGTGCCTTAATTAATAATTAAATGTATTTATTTTTCAGTTGTTAAATAGGCTAAATCACGTGGCCACTCTGTCTCATCTGAGACGTGTTCACTCTCCAGTTAATCGGTTGGTCCGAATGACACCACCAAGACATCTTCACAATACATTTTACGGTATTTTGTGCCCGGCGGAAACTCCGGAAGGTGAACAAGTTGGATTAGTAAAAAATCTCTCGGCAATGGCCTATATTTCCGTTGAAAATGTAAACGACGAAAGAATGGCACTTCTGTTGGAGGACATGGGAACTCTAATTGTGGACAAGGATCATCTCGGAGAAATTAACACTGAGCACCTGACCACGTGAATTTAATTTTTATTTGCATATCATCAGTTGAATTGTATTATTTAATTCTTTCTTTTCGTGACTGTATTTTTATTTATTTTAGAAGCACCAAAGTTTATGTCAACGGTCTGCTAATCGGTTGTCATAAATCTCCTGTAGATTTTATTACCGAATTCAGAAAGATCCGACGAAGCATAAACCCAGACCTCCCAGGTGAAGCCTCAATTTTTTACGACCAAGAGATGAAAGAAATTCACATTCGAACAGACGCTGGACGAGCAATGCGTCCACTTTTTGTTGTGGAAGATCGCAAATTAGTCCTCAACAGAGAGCATATTCGAAAATTGAAAGATCCAAATGAAAATTATGGGTAAGCAGAACCACAAAACATAGTAACCTGATTTTATAGTAGTTTTACTAGGTAGCTACCATTGAAATTGTAAATCGTAAAATTAATAAAATTAATTATTGTCGAAGGTGGGAGAATTTGCTAGAAGACGGCGTCGTTGAAATGTTAGATACTGCGGAAGTGGAAAATTGCTTTGTGGCCATGTTTCCTGAAAAGCTGACTACTGCAACTTATACTCACTGTGAAATCGACCCAGCGATGATGCTTGGAATTTGTGCTAATTTAATACCATACTCTAATCACAATCAATCCCCTCGTAATACTTACCAGGTTAATAAAATTAAAATATTATGAAATAATTATAGGTACAAATGAATTTCTTACCTTTTCTCGTACTAATTATAGACATTACAATTTTAATTTTATTTCTGATTTTGCAATAGTCGGCAATGTCGAAACAGGCAATTGGATTTCCGATGTCGAACTACAGAAGCAGATACGATCCCTCAACCCACGTTCTTTATTATCCGCAAAAGCCGTTAGTGACGACTAAGGGGAACCAACTTTGTAAATATGACGAGAATCCTTGTGGAATTAATGCCATTGTGGCTATTGCCACTTATCATGGCTACAATCAAGAAGACTCTCTCATTTTTAATAAATCTTCATTGGATCGCGGAATGTTTCGCTCATTGTACTATAAAACTTATCATGAAGATGAGATCAACAAAGAAGCCGGACGCGTACGCTCCAAATACATTAATTATCCACTTAACAATGTCATTCGAATTTTGCAATTCTATTCTTCTTTGTGCAGGAAGAGCGTTTTGAGAAGTTTGTCAGACGACCTCGGGAGGCTCCAGTCCCTCCTCCAGATGAGGATGAATTCGATGCAATGGAAGACGACGGACTACGTCTCACTGGATCTGAATTGTTCGACGGTGACATAGTCATTGGTAATTTTTATCCATATATACGCAATCATGCTATTAGTGCCTAAATATGTTACTTATTATTTATTCTATCACTTATTATTCCATAACTTTTGGAACTTTTCAAAATTAACTGTCATAATTACGTTTCTTAATTTTTTTTATTAATTTTGCGATTACATTTTCTTTATTATTTTAAAATAATACTGCCATTACTTTTTTGTGAATATATTGTTGCTAATTATCATTTCGTTACTTTTTCTTAAATCTTGTTGTTCTTTAAATTTTGAAGGTAAGACAAAACTACTGAAGAACGGAGATATCGGCTACGTAGAAGGGGATGAAGCGGTGAACAAGAGAGATGCGTCTGTGATGCATCGTAGCTGCACCTCGTGGTCCAACACCAAAGAGATTATCGACTCGACGGTGCTGATGGACAACGCTGATGGTTATCGTTCTGCAAAGGTTCGAATTCGCTCAACACGAATTCCGCAAATTGGCGACAAGTTCGCCTCACGGCATGGACAGAAAGGAGTCATCGGAATGACTTACACTCAGGAGGTTGCTTTTTATATCAATTTATTTATTTATTTGGGCTTATTTCATACGATTTAATGACTACATTTGGTTTCATTAATTATTTAGGACATGATGTTCACGAAAGATGGCATAACTCCAGACATAATTCTAAATCCGCATGCCATCCCCTCCAGAATGACTATTGGACATCTGATTGAGACGCTTGTTGGAAAGGCTAGCTGTTTATCCGGAAAAATAAGTGACGGCACTCCATTTGGTAAGAAAATTCAGTACACGGACAGCGAATTGGCAAAGTTACTAGAAGAGCACGGATTTCAAGCTCTCGGAAACGAAGTACTGTACGTAGGATGCACCGGCAGGAAAATGCACTCGACGATTTTTATTGGACCTGCGTATTATCAGGTCCCTCATTTTTACAATTTAATTTATTACTTAACCTCAGAATATTTTTAGATGATGAATCTTTTTTGTCCCGATATGCCAGGTTTAGCTTTGTAATTCATAACTTATTTTAATTTAATTTTTTTTTGAAATGGCAGAGACTGAAACATATGACAGAGGATAAGTTGCACATTCGAGGAAGAGGACCAATGGCGGCTCTTTGTCGACAACCTCTAGGAGGAATTAACAGGTATGCGTTTTAGCTCTAAAGCTTAATTCTATGCATGAAACTTTCAGTGTCACTGATATACTCGAATAACAGAGACGGAGGACTTCGTTTCGGAGAGATGGAACGAGACTGCACAATTTCCCATGGCATTTTTCGTTTCCTACAAGAACGCCTCATGACGGTAAAACGAAATTGTAGAATTTATTGTTTGTCCATAAAAAATGGTAAACTGACGTTTTCAAAATGGTTTTAGGTGTCTGACGCATACACGATGACCGTATGCAATATTTGTGGATACATTTCTGATAGAGTACCCAGCCCACGAGTCGATAGAGAGGCCCGTTATTTGAAATGTCGTCGCTGTCGTTCACAATACGGAGGGGTACCAAAACAATCCTTTTAATAAATAAAAATGTCATCGTCGATTATTGATAGTTGCATCCTTCGTCAAACGATATAATATTTGTGTTTCATTAAGATTAAATTAATTCGTAGAGCTCGCGTTTAAATCTTCCGTATGCAGCCAAGACGTTTTTTCAGGAACTTATGGCCATGAACATACGCGTTGGACTCATGGTCACCGAAACGGATATTAAACCGCCGCCGGCTACTTTTGAAGATATGGTTCGAACTTAAATACTTTTTTTCTTATGTGACATTTATATTACATAATTTATAAATATAACATAAGATATAATATCACATATATTTATATCTCATAATAATAATAATATTACATAATTTATCATCAATTGAAATTTTCCAATAAATTGAGTGATATATTTGGTGCAATAGGCGGAAGGGTGGAATGGAAAGCTGGACCCCGATGATGTGATATCGGGTTTCATGAACGAAGTTGAATGCGTTGGTTTTGTCCGTGAGGATACTGGAGAGGACGATTTCCGAAAAGAAAAGATGGCAGATTTATATGCTCAATACCCCAAGGGGCTCTGATTTTAGTCGTTACAGCTTTACTGATAAGTATAAACTTTATAATATGTTGGTTTATATGATTATATGTAGTACAATATCTTTATTTACCAATAATTACTTAATTTATGGATTTATATTTTGTCAATGATGTAATATTGTACAACATTTATAATGTGTCAATGAATTAATGTAGGGAATAATAGGTAATACATTTATTGTGTCAGCGAGTTGTTGCACATACGTATCTATAATTTATAATTGATGAACTGCTTATGATTTTCATAGTGAACTAATGAGTTAATCTTCCACGTTGGAATCTACTATTATTTTCAGACAATAGACTTAGTTAGATAATAATAAACAGCTGAATTATGTTAAATAAATAGTTGCTACATATTTTATTTGTAATATGAATGCACTACTGACATAGCATGTTAAATAGCTAATTATAATTTGTTTTGATACTACTGCGTGAAAGGGTGTAACCGCATAACCGCTGGTTATTTAGTGACTAAAATGGGATTGCCAAATGACCTTCATGTGCAATGGTTTACTTTTTATTTAATTGGATATTGACCAATTAAGCATCTATTGAGTTTCATAAGGTTATGAAACTCAATAGTACTCAATAACGAGACAGTCATATTGGGTTCCCAATATGACTGTCTGGTAGGCTAAAATCAAATCAAAAATTGATATTAAACACTGGAGTGTAATTTTGTCTATTAATCCATATTTTATTATTAATTAGATAAAGACAATTTCTGATTTCTTATTGTACAATTGGCGAAGAAGCATTTTATGTTTCTTCCTCATCCCAAAGAATGTAAACGTAGACACTGCCGAAATTAAAAATGTGGCCCTTGTCAAATTCATCCATAAATTCAAAGGCGATATTTCCGACAACCATACAAGGAGGATGAAATATAAACCAAGAGGCATTTCTGCTGCACACATCAACTTCATATACATCGTAAACCTAAAATAAAATGTCACCGGGGCAAAGTTAAATATTTAGTCACAAAAATTGCTACATCAGAGTTTAAATATTTCTCTGTGCCTAGTCAATGTCATTGTCACTGTGCTTTTGTCAAGATTGAGCTTTTTTTCTTTTCAGTGTTGATATTTGAAAATTTGAACCTTTATTCGTTCATTTCAAAATTAGCAATATTTTTTTTAATTTTGACTCATGGGAAGAAAGTTGCTAATAATACTGTGTTTTTTGGTTTAGTTGGATTTTTAATCGAGAATTTCGTAATTTCAACATTGAAATGCTAAAGCACTATGAAAGTGACAATAACAACTACCTACAGTTAAAAGCTGTGTAGATACTTACCAACCTGAGTATCAAATGGGAATAGGGTTCAATTTAAAAGTTTTATTCAAGGTTTAGTAATTGAAAAGGTTCTTTACGTTGTTTTAAATTTAGCATGTCGCAGTTCTCCGTAAATTGTATTATTTTTTTTTCCTTTCTGTTCTCATGGCAATTGCTGTTATAATTGCAAAGCAGGCATTTAATGAGAATAAGGAAAGTAGAGAGCATTTTGTTGTGATGGTGTGGTACTTCGGGAATTGATTCCTTATACGTTGGGATGCATACTGTTATTATAAAAACCGGTTTAAAATATATTATACTCAAGAAAATTTGGTTCCATATGATACTATAGATATTTCATGTCGTTAAGTAGGTATATAAATATCTACTCGTTAAGTGGATTACTACTACATACATACATTAAATATTTGTAAGAATAAAAATGAATCATTTTAAAAACAAAGTTATGGACAGATTTTATAAATGCGTATAATTTTCTTACGTTCTTTTCCTGTATAATATTCTTTGGGTTTAGATATTCTTCAAGTATGGGGAGTCCTGGGTTAAGCAGTGGGATTAAAAAGCTTAAAAATATCGCCAATCGATTACGGTTTGATCTTTTCGAAACGTTCAGAACAGAAAATGGCTTTCTGTTTTAAAAATGACTATAAATTTTAGCAGCTACCCGGCGTGGACCAAATACTTTGGTTCAAGAAATTTAAAATGATATTGAATTCTTACTTGATGCAGTAGAGTAAATCAATGCTCATGGATAATACCACAGCAAACTTTACTGTGTAGAAATAAATGCAAAGACAGGCTGCAAAATTAAATATCGTTAATTAAGGCCACATTCGTTAAAGTTAAATCGGTAGTTCTGTTTTTAAATCAGCAATACTTTATTGCCCCAAAACTGATACGAATTAACATATTATTTATTAATTCCTCCTAAAATAATTGAGCTGTAGGATGTGTCAATGTGTCTCACTGATCTTTGATCTTGAGACCTCATTATTGTCAGTGGCACAAATTTTACTCAGGGAATTGTACCACCCTCTTTTTCGATATTTTATATTAAGTATGTAGGAATTTAATATTTACAGATATATTTTTTGTTTGTGTCCGAAATAATTGAAATTGAACTTACCAAAGAATGCCATTCCAGCCCATGAGTTATTCCACAGATTCTGATGAACTAGCAGTACGATGTGTATGATGTACGACACAATTCCAAGAAATTCACAGATGAAAACAAAAAACTGAAACCATTCCCTAGTTTTATGATATTCTTTTAGAATAATGTATATCAAAACTGTCCCTCCATTAAGCACTGAAGACAGTGTAAGGATGCACAAGAAAAGGTTGCTCTTTTCATACTAGAGTAAAAAACAAAACATATTTCAATCTTGATGCATCTTTAAAATAAGGTTTTACCGTTTTATAGCTTACTGGCGAATCCAACAACGAGAGGGATTTTTTTTAGAAAATTGAAAAACGAATTTATATACTGTGTGATTAGAAAACCTCTACAATTGACAATGTAACCGATTCACAACATCACAACCACAACCTTATCATCACAAAAAACAACGTTTTCTCAACTGTCGAAATAAATATTTATAAAGAAAAGACCATTTCCAAAATAAAAAATAAATAAAAAAAGAAGTAATTCCTGACATTTTTATGGTATTATATGGTGTATAATCTTGGAATAAAATACGACTAACATAATCAAGGATTGTATCTTGCTCACAGAAGATGATCAACTCCTTAGATTTGTTTATCGATTGGTTATTGGCGGAGATGTCCATAGAAGTTTCTCCAGAAACCAATTCGTCTGTTTCGTCGCTATAATTATCAATGCAATAGTTTTTTGTGATTTCCATCCATACCTGGTTAATAACCATATAAACTTGGCCGACCTCAACTTTTGCCGTCAACTTCGAAATACGAAACCTACAAGAAACAATTATTTGTGCACTCAACAACATGGACATAATGAGTGAAATTGCTGCATTTCTAACCCCTCCCTCACAAACTCTAAGGAAATACGGAGGGGCACATTGAGAGTTCAATTTTTGTACATACACAAATGGCCACAGACACAGTGAATGAATCTAGAGCTCTTTCAAATAATAATTGACTTTTTTTTTGCATTTCAATAAGGTTCCAATGCTTGGATACATCCGTTTTGCTAAGGTCTATTCATAATTTTATTTTATTTTTCCACTTTTAAAATGCTCAAACCTCACCAAATTAAAATGTCATTTGTCAGAACCGTAGAGTCACATTCCGGAAATCCGACATGAATAGAGTTGATGCCCTCCAAAAGCGTCGTTGCATTTTCCCTACTTTTTTCCAAGGAAAAACATTTATACGAACCATCCAAACCTTGGAGAACTTGACTGTCAACGGGACAGCATTTATTTACAAAACGAAAATATTTTATGGTTTCAGTTTGGACGATGTTAGTCACAAATGATGCCATGGATAGCTCAAAATTCATCCAAAAAATCAACCAGAATGGAAATAACAGACTGTCAATATGCATTTTGCATTACACTAAAGTTTCACTTGTAATCAAAATCAATCTTGGTTTTAGCTGCATGGAACTGCGAAATATTAGCAAACCGCATTTCAATCTTGACATAGGAGCATCTGTGTTTTCTGTATGTATACGTTTGCGGCGAAATTCAATGTTGAGTGCGTACTACTGCTTACTGCCGACTGCATTCTATTTCTGAGGAGAAATTTCGTATAAAGAGGAATTATCTTATTTGGTGTTTAAGGAGGGTGAGAAAGGCTGTATGCGAACGTTTGAAATTCAGCCATTTACATTGGAATTGGGCCTATTTTCAAAACTATGTTTGAGCCAAAGGAGTGGTTTGATGGCAAAAAG
>JABASI010004533.1:0-13899 GCA_019776505.1 Tomocerus nigrus | reverse complement strand
ATTATTGCGACTTACATAAAATAATTCTTATTCAGTACAAGGGTATTAGAGGGTAATATAATAGTAAAACTTTAGAGTATTCAAATAGATATAAAACAGCCCAGTGTTGGGTTACTTATCACTTATTAGATTAGATGAGAAAGATGAAGAAAATAAGACAAGAGAGCGTTTTTTGTTCAGACTGCAAACTATAGAATATTATATATGATACTATTGAATAATGTATATATGAATAATGGAATGGAATGTTTCAGTTGTTTTTTTGTATGGCCAATGTGATGTGCTACGCTACATTTACATACGTTGTTGATGTTCATTGTTGTATGGAAGGCAGTGTAAAATGGCAAGAATATTTATTATCAAGTTTAAAGTGATTCTCCATCCATGTACATGTAAAGCCTGTAGCTACTTATTTCAGAGAATTATTTGTATTTTTAACCTTTATAACAACCTTTTTCTCCAAGGGAATATCGTATAGAACAGAAATATTATTCATTGATGATAACTGACGTATCAGAAGAATTGGGTATTAGCTAGCTCGCTAGTTCGTGTAGCTTTACAGTCTACAGCAAATAAACACATAGTGATTTGATGAGGCTACTTTTAGTATATATATAAATAGAAAACTAGCAAGCCCGTATTGGGGGGGGGCTGAATATTTGAAAAAAAGGTCTAAATTTTTCGCGTGAATATGTGTGTTATATACCTATGTCTATATAAAATCTCAGTCCCCTCCGAAACTCGATTCTGTTTACGGGTATGTATATGCGTATACTAGGTCAACTAGGTTGTTGAGGTGTACATAATTATAGCATTTAATAATGTTGATAAATAATATTTATTTCCAATTTCCGTGGGTTAGTGTCATTAAGCGCAGCATGCAAATGCTAACTTCAGGCTAAAGTTTTGCATTTCTGACGAGAAAACTATAATAAGAAAGATGTTCTTCTATGTACATAAATATACGAATGATATGCTAAAAAAATTAGAAACAGTAGTTTGAGTATTTGCCCTATTTAACCTTAATATTATGATCATCGCTGCTGCGTCTTTCTTTACAGATATACACTTTATCAACTGTTGGGAGTTGGGATTGTCGTTTGCCTAGTTTCATTCAACTGACTTGTTTTGCTCGCAGGCAGAAACTGTCACGAAGTTCACGGTTGTAAAGTATTTACACTTATATATCGTCGTTTCATTTATAATACTGGACTGTGATGAACTAATGCATGATGATACCTAAATAAAATATGTTATAATCCCTTACAGTATTTGGCTCGAGGCTCGAGTTACTGCGTGTGCATTTTGATACAAACACTTAATATATAATAGCCTTTAGGTATAGCGTATTACATCCAATATCGATACTGATGCATACGGATTAACAATATATACTTATAATAATAATGTTCAGATACTGTTACAGTAAAACTAACAAATATTTAATATGGGTATTTTTGGTAGACATAATTTTGCCCCTTTATTAGACACATATAGCTATTACCTAAAGTAACATACTGAATACATTGACTCACAATAAACATTAACAATAATTATTATTATTCCTCATTTTTAGTAGAAGTTGCCGTTGCGATTGCTTGAACATTTATCTGTAGATAATAAAGAATTCTCACTAAAAACTGAAAATATTGATCAACACAAACCAAAAAAATGGTCCATTTTTTGAATATCGTGTCATTTCTTGCATTTCCATTCTCATGCTTTGCAACATTTTCCGAAGATTGGCTGGATGGACAATGCCCTACTTTCAATTCAAAAGACATAAAACAACAAATATACAACGTACGTATCTTTCTTAAATATTTAATTTAAAAAATGTCGATAATTTTCCATTTTTATGAAGGATTTAATGAAATGGTTTTCTAAATATTTTGGTAATTGGTTGCAGGGTGAAAATGAGGTGGAGGCTCAGGTGTGGTATATGCCCCTCTACAGTAAGTACGAGTTGTACCATACATCTTCTTTAATTTCCGGAATTCCGGTCGATGACTTAACGGAGAAGGATATTAAAAGAGCATGCCTTACTGTGTCCGAAGAGGAGCCTGGTCTTTTTGTCTATAAAGGATTTAATGGACAAAAAATAGATGTCGAAACATCTCCAGCCGAAGATGGTGGTCTTATGTGGAAACTCAAGGGCGAAAAAAAGTTCCGTGGTAATGTGCTGTCAATTTAATTTCATTCTTCGGGCATAATAATTACATAACTATCATGACAACATTTTTTTCTAAATGTTGATAATTTATTTCATTACGATTTTGATATGAACCCTTGGACAGATTTAAATAATATTATAAGGCCATATTGCCATATTATAATTATTTCAATTCCAGATAAAATATAAATAATTGGTACTTAATCTGCCCCTTAATTTTTATATATTGTATTCAATTCTCGTCATGCCACTCAGCCATTTTCAGTAACATTTGGAGCATCAAAATAAAATTCATACAATTATATTTTACAGTGTCCAAAATAAACCTCTATTTGACTAGAAGCCACCGTTATAATTCTTAAAATTACGAGTGTTTAATCAAAATTAAAGGATTAATTAATAAATGTACACATTATTATTTATTTTGAGGAATTGGCTTTGTAAAAGTTATAGGGATGCCAAACATCCTCAGAATTATAATTAAACTTAATTATATAGTATATAGTACATTTTTTGAACTATCTTTATAAAAAACGTTCAAAATATTATAGTACTTATTCTCCAAATATTACCCCTAAAAACAAAACTATGATTGGGGAAAAAATATTATTATTTATTGTTAAAACGATCAATGAATTATCGTTATGATATATAACGTAATGAAGTATCGTATGTTAATAATTATATTTTTACCTGGTTATAATGAATCAATAAATATTATGAAATGCACAGGGGAGTTGTACGTAACTCTTGCTACTGACGACTATTCTGTGACTGTTACCTGCTGGGGCAGTGGCCATAAGAGTTTTTCTGCTGCGTCTAAGACTAAAACATTCGACTCGACCAAGACATTGGATATTATCGTGGACCATGTTAAATCTCTTGGATTTAATCCGAAACACTTCGTGTACTACAACTACACTGAATGTGGTACAAAGCAAGAGGTTGACGTTGAAAGCGATGATGGAAACGAAGACGATAACTCGTTTTGTTCTTTTGGTACTTTAATGAACTCATTCTGGAAAATGTTCGGCTTTTAAAATTAAACGTGTCTATGTATTGACTCTTTATAGGTATTTAATTAAATATTAATTAAGTAATAATATTAATAAAGCATCAATTGATTCAAATTGTAAATGATGACCATTAATGACTATAATGACTAAATGAGTGTAAACTTCTATATGTTATATAACGAATGCTATGGGTGGTTATGGTATATACCTAGTAGTATTCGAAAATCATGACTTCAGTTTTTATACCGGGAATAAAACGATTACTTTAATATACAGGGAATAAAGTTTTATGTACCTAATTTAAAATTGTTTTTTCTTGTAAGGATTTTGTTTTTTATTTTCTGACTCGATCAAATCGTACGTAAGCTCACAAAGTGTGATAGTTTATTTCTTCAAAACTATCAAAACGTGACATAGTAAATATTACCATCTTTGAACTGACCATGTTACTGGTGGTAGGGTACAAATCGGATTGGATTCGGGTGTCGAAAAACAAGGTTTCGGCATCGTCATCGTCCCTCCTGCCGAATTAGCTTTCATGGGCGACGGAGTGTTTCCAATTCCATTCTCTTTCTCCGGAGTCTTCATGACGTCATTTGACTTTGGAGTCGTCGGGAATGTGAAAGCTTGAGCCCTAAAATTTGTTTTAATAATTATATTATATTCAGTTGATTTTTATTGATTCCACACGACTACGCAGGAAAAATATATATCTTTGCTAATTTATATTACAGTGTCATATCATCACATGTATGCGTGTGCATGCGTATTTAAGATTTAATTACTTATTATACTGTTAATTTCTGATTTTGAAAAATCTGTCATGAACGTACCTAACAGAATTTCCTCCAGAATTAGGGAGCATCGTCGATTTTCCAGAAACGGGTTGAAAATCCATTGTGCGTTTACCATCAGCCCCGTTGACTTCGTAACTTCCAGGTTGGATGAAAGTGTAAACTTGCGTATTTCCATAGAAATTAAAAGTTGCGTGGCATTTTGGATTGTAATGTCCACTTGCCGAATTGTCTTTTTTATTTTGCATTGCGTAAAATTTTCGAAGATTTTTCTTGATTATTCACTTGCAACGGGAAATTATTTATTAGAAAACAGAGGAGAGCTTAATGCAGCGAACTATTTTGTTTCAAAGAAAGTCTCAGCAGTGAGCACAGTAAATGCCCTGGAATTTTCGATTCAAAAGCTTATATATTTACCTATATACTATACTATTATAGATTATACTAAGTTGCCTCAAAATTATTTGAAGGGTCGATGAATATTTATCATTGGATAGAGATTACATTATGTACAATCTAGAATTAGATATGAAATTATTGGCCTGGTAGCTACTAGCTACGCTACAGGTAAATGCCTAATTTTTCGACACGGTTTCATGATTTACTATTTACGAAGCCTATTATAATTAGATGGAAATGAGAAACAGGATGAGGTATAATATAAAATAACGAGTATTCTTGGCACTATTTTTATATGTAGTAGTGCAGATTGCAGATATGCATATTATATATTTTATTAGAAAGGAAGAATAATTGCTGATATGGAGGTTGAACTTCCTATATTATTTTAGTTCCCGTATACTAGTAACATAGAGGTAGCTATATTAGTCAGTGATCAAATGATTAGATTATTCCCTGATACGATATAATCTGATAACCTTCTATTATTACTATTATTATTATCATCATCAACTTCTCATGATCATCCCTCTCGGCATAAGTAATACATTCTTTTTATCTGAGTAGGGAATTTTGGGTTGCTTGCTACTTGCCATTGCCACGATTGCCAGTACAATTATTGCACTTTCTCTTGCTAGCCTTGCTGTGCGTGTGCCTTGCCTGTATGTCACCGCACCGATTGCGATTCACAAAAAGAAACGTTCAATTCCAGTCCAGCCCAAGCTGCCCAAGTGTGCATTTCATAATCGTAAAGCAAGAGGCTAAAATGGGCGAAATCGAATTGTCACCGATTGCGATTCACAAAAAGAAACGTTCAATTCCAGTCCAGCCCAAGCTGCCCAAGTGTGCATTTCATAATCGTAAAGCAAGAGGCTAAAATGGGCGAAATCGAAAACGTATATATTGGGGAAATTCGAATCTTTACTTCTATGCACGTGCCGAGTTGCCTATGATAAGGTTGCTGTCTGAGAATAATAAGAGATTGAAAAGAGCTCTGGAAAATACTGCTGCATGCTGGTGACTTACTGGAAAATAAAAACAATGAATACCTACAAAATATTTTTTTTGTTTTTAAACAGTTTCTGAACTAATCGTACCAGCAGTAATAAAGGGCCACTGAGCAATCAAACTAAAAATAGTTATGGATAGACAAATTGAGGTAAATAAAAACGTGGATTTATTTTTATTTGATGATGTTTAATAATAATTAATATAATAAAATATTATTACTTACGACATGACATTTATGATATTTTATTATATATTAATTCATCCTATCCAGTTTTTCGTGGTCATTAGTTTAATATTTGGTTTTGGTTAATTTCAGAAAACGAAAGATGCGTTGCGTGATGGTAAAACTTTGATCACTTTACCGATTGCTAGATTGAAAAAGCTAATGCAGTATACAGACGTCCGATTAGAATTTGTAAAGTACATGAATGAATTAGTGAAAAATCGACCGAAGAACCAACAAACGAAGATATTTTCAAAAAATATATTAATCGTGATTAGGGCAATAACAGCTGTCAAAGACTTTGATTCGGATAGCTTCTTAAAAGAAAATGAGTCGAAAGCAGGGGGAGAAATAGCCGAACCAGAAGAAAACTACCGACAATTCAAGACCGCATTTAGCAATTTGTGGAATAATCTGCTAAAAATTAAACTTGTTCCATCAGTTTATCGGGAGATACTAATTATTTTACCAGAACGAGTCATGAAGCATTTAAATAAACCTATTCACATGGGTCACTTTTTGCTGGAATCCTTTCGAATGGGTATTACTAATTTTTTATTACTTTCATTTAAAAAAAATTTACCGTAAAGAATAGGATGGTCATCATCAACAAATTTTATATTGTTTCAAGATAATTATTATATTGTTATTGTAGTTTGTATTGTAACATAATTAATGCATTTTGGCCATATACGTGGGATTTATATATATGATGCATTTACAGTAGCGAATAGGACTCAACATTTGTGGTGAAAACTAAATTAAATTAAACCCACATTTTTTATTATCAAGGTGGGCTTTTTGGAATTTTGTCTCTCAACGGCGTTTTTGTGATGATGCAGCAGTATAATTTGTAAGTCATAGACATTGTTGTTCACAATTTATACTCATTCAATTTTAGTTATATTTTATATTTTTATCTGTAAATCATATTATGCAATTTTATTATTTTGTCAGTGATGTTCCAGACTTTTATATCAAACTCTACTCAATGTTTTCCCCGGACATACTGCATTCTAAATACAGAGCTAGATTCTTCTCTTATGCTATGGACTTCTTATCGTCGACGTATGCAAATTCATATTCGAAAATAAAATCCTTGTATGTATTATTTTTTGTCATAATTTTTTAATAACATATTTATTTTCTGAATTCAACAGTCATTTATCGGAGCATTTAGTGGGAGGTTTCGTGAAGAAAGTTTCCCGGCTCAGTCTTACTGCTCCAGCCGATTCGCTGCCCATGTTGTTTGACTTCATCATAAATCTCATGATAAAACATCCTGGCCTAAGTGTCTTACGCAGCAAGAAGTCAGTGGCAAGTATGGAAGATGGGGACCCCTTCCTTAGTCATCATCCAGATCCTTTGCATTCAAATGCATTGAAAAGTTCACTTTGGGAGATCAAAACATTACAGTCTCACTCCGTCCCTTCTGTAGCCCTCGCAGCAAAGTTTATTGACAAAGCAATTCCGAAAATCGAAAAAGATTTGGACGAAACTCTCAATATGGATTATGAAGAGGTGAGTGATATATACAAATAATTATTATGTGTACCGCATTTTATTTTCTTAATGGGCTAACCACTGAACTATAATAACGACGGTATTTTAAGTATGCAAAAAGATTAAAGAAAAAATAATCTTTTTTGTAGCTGTGGATGGAAGAAACGTAAAAAGTGTCAACAGTTGGATTCACAGCCGTCGATATTGCCAATACCTGGGAGTTTCAGGTCATTGTTCTAGAATTTAAACAGCTCTGCTAAACCACAATAATAATTATTGACTTATTGTAAATGGAAATGGAAAGCCACAAAGCCACTGTATAACTGTGTCAATTTGTAAGGATTATTAAACCAATTTAATTTAATTGTATTTTGAATTTTTTAATTATAATTATAATCATTTTTAAAACTATATTGTTCATTATTGCAACCCCATTTTTGCAAATACCCCCACTTTTTTCTTTCTTATTTAAATGGTTTCAAGCCACTGCTAAAGTGTTCCCCTACATGGTAAAACTTCCATTTGAAAATAAAGTATTGTCAATAGTTCATAAAGCAGAATTTAGCAGACTAAGACTAAACTAAATTAAAATTATAATAGGCAATTGTTCTTCGAATGTATACCTTTGTGATATTTCTTGCGATCCAAAATTAATTTAATCGCCACAACTATTTCTCAGTTTTTATAGAACCTTGTCTGTTTTACATATTAGAGTCGAAGAATTATTTTGACTGCACGCTTGCGTTTATTGGTATGATCTCTAGTTGCTTTTCAAGAAACTATGTATTATCAGTAGTAAACATTCTTTTGGCATTGAATTTATTGTGTTACCGATAAATCACTATCTATACATTTAAATATTATATCAAAATCGTAGATTTTTGAAAGATGATTTAATTTCTCCTTTTCTTCAATTATTCGTGTCTTATTATGTTCCAATAATACAAAATACTACCATAGTAAATATGAACATTTCACGTTTTAATAATTTCTATTGATGCTGTTGTGTTTGGTATTTGGTAATTCTAATTCTTTATCGCGACCCAGTATTCTGTCCAGCATATTTTTGACAACGGTCACTTGGGCACCTTTTTGTGTAGCTAAAAAAACGATATAATATTAACGATAAATTTTATTCCATTTTGCATATATTATTTAGTTTACTTGTGTACCATAGAGCTTTCCTGTGAATCCATAAGTGTCCCAACATCCAATGGAATTTGGAGCTTTAGTTATCACTTGTGGAAAGACCATTATTATATCATTCATTTCTGCAACCTCCAGATATCCACTATTTAATACGTGACTTGTTCCATTGTATTCCCTTTAATATAACATAGGCATTGTCTTGTTATTGCTTTATTGTTTAAGTCAACTATCTTTTGCTAAAATATGCACAAATATTCAAATTTTGACTTGCCTTCCAGTTAAGCATCCATGGAAATAGAAATGAAGTAAACATTTCATATCGTGGCATCTTTGAGGCACATAAATGTAGCCAATGTCATCCATATCGTGACGACCATCTCCTTCAATCCCGTAAAAGAATTCTGTTTGGTCGAATTCCAGGAGATCTTGACTATCCACAGCATAATCGCCTGTAAATAGAAACGAATAGTGTTAATTTAAAGTATCAAAATGTTTATTAAAAGCAAGATTGATATTTTTATTAAAATGTTACTTTCAGGCTTAATTAGTCCTCCTCCCAAAATGAAATCCAGGGATTCATATGCACCAGAGAAACCGCAATTTGCAATGAAGAAATTATCAGAGGCCGGTTCAGAGCAATTGCCTCCATAATTATCAGAAGGCTAAAATTATATCGGAAGCAATTAGATATTTCATAAACATCAACATTCGTTCGATTTACAATAAATAAATATCTCGATAATTAAAAGTTTTATATGAACCAAAACAAGATTTGCAGTTTGAATCCGCGTGCGAATTGCTGAGGCGTTTTGGATGAAAGGCTCGTAGACATCTAAAATTCCCATGCTTGTGGCTACAGGAAAGAATAGAAGAAACAAGCATTTTAGTAATTTTAAGTTATTGGAACAATTTTGATAGTATTTATAAATAGTGTAGCATGTAACCTAGCCGGAAGAAGATATTTTTCGTTCCTGCATAGACATACAAAGACTTATCGCGTAAATTGGCCGGGTCCTCAATGAGACCTTGAGAAGAGTAGTTGCGAATATCTGCAATGGCTAATTCCGGGTCGTATGGAGTAGAGGCATTCATCAGTGTTCCTACTACCGTACATGCATTGTCGTAAGAATCTTCGAGCCCATCACCAGGACCGCATCGGTAGAATGCTAATAAATCATCGAAATAATTTTATTGATAACATTTAAAAGCACATTCAAATGGAAAATGGAAAAAATCTTCATATTCATGAAAAATCTAAATTTATTGCAAAAGTGGGTATAGGACAGATCAATAAATCCTTCCCATTGGAAAAATTCGGAGTTCTTCTAAACTAACTAATTTTAATTCGAAGCTAAATGAATTATTGAGCCAAATAGACAACTAGATTGTTAACATAACTAAATTAATGAGTACCGTGATTAAAAACGCCAATTCCACTAAACAGCGATGAATAGGAAATTTGAAGTTGTTGAGCGAATGTTCCCCCACTGGATAATCCAGATAAAGTTATCTGGTCTTCGTCTACATGAAGTTCCCCTAATAAAAATAGAAAAATATTTTGAATTACCCTTTCGGTATCGGTACTAATAATAGGAATAAATACATTTGCATGATAATTTATGAGAATATTATATAAATATAAATATGGCCCACAACATTTTCTTCTTACCCAAGTGATACGAAATTTCCGTCGACGACACTTTCAAAATTTTTAATGCAAAAATGAAAGTGAATATTAAACCTGGCTTCCGGTTTTGATACATGAGTCAATGTTTAAAATGTATTAGGTAGTTACATGAAGTTCCCCTAATAAAAATAGAAAAATATTTTGAATTACCCTTTCGGTATCGGTCTAATAATAGGAACATTTGCATGATAATTTATGAGAATGTTATATAAATATGGCCCACAACATTTTCTTCTTACCCAAGTGATACGAAATTTCCGTTGACGATACTTTCAAAATTTTTAATGCAAAAATGAAAGTGAATATTAAACCTGGCTTCCGGTTTTGATACATGAGTCAATGTTTAAAATGTATTAGGTAGTGAGTATTTAAAATAGCTATTAGCAATAGCTTTTATTTAGAGACAAAATAAGAATTCCTTGTAGTGAGCTGTGAGACTAACGAATGAATATTAAGGAAGATTGCTATGGCATATCAAATAATTAAATCTTTCTTTGTGAACAGATTTTTTGCAAATCCTTACTCGCATCTTTTGACGTTTTATTAAACAAGTAGTAAACTACATATTATAACTTGGGTCCAGTCGTAGCTTTGTTATATTATTCTATTGTTACAATAAGAGAATAAGACACTGAAAGGCTATGTATGTTATTGTTAAAAAACAACTTCTTTGGCTTTGTCTTATTTATATACCTGCATGATCAGATCACACACAAATAATATAATTACTTTAATTACCTGATGTATGGCTACATAAACATAATTTAAATCGCCATTCATGATTTTTTAAATTGAGACGTGTACGGATATGAATGACTATGTAGATGTACTATGAATGCACCTGTATCAATGTATAACAGAAGTTAAATGCGACACTAACAACACAGTTATAGGATTGTAAACATAATCAGATGAAAATTAATACTAGTACTAACCACTAATTATCGCAAAAGGAGTAATAATATTTTATAGTATCATAATTACCAAGAATTGGCTGAGACTATAATAATATGCAGATGTACTAATGCATGCTTATTGCTTATTGTAATACAGTTACTAGGTACTAGTACTATTATAGGTACCTCCTCGGTACCTGATATGATTTTCATGTACCATTCAGTACTGTAGTACTGTATACTCAACTCAGTCGAAAAACATTGTGTTGTATATCATTTACATCAATAGCGTCGGCAGTGGCTACTATTACTATTGTACAATTAAAACTGTTTTTGTTGTTCTGTGGCTGAAAATGGTTTTTGGAATTTTATCTGCGATTTTAGTAAATATTAAGACGTAGGGTCAGAAGGTAAATAAAGTTATAATAATATTATTATTATTAATGAAAATTATTGTGTACAAAAATATGTTATTGACTACGAACATTCCATGAAAGATAGTACACAGCATGTATATTATTTTGCCGTAGCGCATGAAAGGAATAGGAAACCATGAAGCTTTACATTAACACAAACGCGAAAGGGGAAGCTGCATTTTTTAATTGCTCTATACCTACCTATTGGTTTGGTGAGTGTCTGAGTGAGATACCTATCTATCTGAAGAATAGCATTTAATTTTGTCTTTCTATCTTTAGTCTCATCTATAGCATCTGATTAACACAAGGTCGAAAGCTGATTAAACATTGAAACAAAAATAATCTTTCTTTTAGTTGCTGGCTGTTGTTAAAATGGTGATTTTAAATCATGTACCCAGCGCCAGTGGGATATCAAGAAAAGTCTCTTTTTTATAGCTCACAGATTTGGTATTCCGTAATAATCACTTTCTAATTTCTAATCTCTATTGATCACACAACTTGAAAAAAAACTCAAATATATTGAATGAACGTTAATTTAATTTTAGCTACATTTTAACTGGCTACCTTACCTACACTTCGGTTACCAACATGAAAAATAATTATTGATTATGTTAACAGTTTTCTATTTTTTTATCATTTGACAACAAAATAATATGTTTTGTTAGGAAATAGGGATAATTTAATTTAATCAATTTAATTTTTGGCTATAAACTGGGGCATCATATCATATTATAAAAAAAATCTACTAATTATTAAAGTTAAATTACACTTATTAAACTTACTGATGCTATCTTTAGTAAAATAAATAACTATCAACTAATGTAATTTTATAATCGTCCTGTGCATCTAGATCTAAGGTTCTAAAAGCATCTATAGGAAACAAGAAAAATAAAAAAGTGAAACAAAGGCTTCGCTTGAGAGGCGAGAGCTAAACCTTGCTTCAATTTCCAACATTGATGAGTTTCAACCGCGAAATTTATGTTTAGAATTTCTGATAGATTATAATATTATTGTGGATAAACTTTTCAGTATTGTTTTTAAAAATTTAGATAATTTTGCTGTACTTTCTATCAATTATTTTAGGTGTATAATAATCAGCCAACAAAATGACACAAGAAATTCTGTCCAGTACATTTGATTTCAGATGCTGCTTATTGTGCTACAGTAATAGTAGCTATTTTTTCAACGAAATTCCCAATTTTATCCCTCACATTCCGCAAATAATTTTCAGCTGCCGTAAATATTTGTCAAAAGATATTGTAGAAAGTCTAAATTCAAACTGCTCATCAGACTCAGTTAAATTTTGTAGGGAATGTAGCGAAAATATTAGTCAATTATCCAAATTGGATATTCAATTGGAACAGACAAAAAAGGATATTAATCAACTTGTATTTCAATTATCGGAGAGAATAGCTAAAGAACGGAAAAACTACAATGGACTTAAAACATCTGGCGTCACTGTCACAACGTTTTTGGGAAACGACGGTTTCCTGACCTTTCCACCTGAAGAACCACAACCTAATTGGGATAATATAGAAGATAGCTCGAATTTAAATGCGAATACGAATTCTAGTCTTAATCCTGTCACTACTAACAGCACTACTGCAATTGGCGATACTTTTGAGACAGATTTTTGTTTGGAACAATCAGAGAATTTTGATTCTGTTGAAGATTTAGAAAATTTTCCAGAATTGGAGAAAAACTTGAATACACTAAATAAATCTGACAAGGAAATCCCTCAGACCATTCGTAAGCCAAAAAATGCATTTAAATTATTAAAAATCGTAAAATCTTAATATTTATCTCAATTAGTAACTTTATAATACATTTCTTGAATCAAAACCAAATTAATTTGTTTTTTAGAGACAAAAGTCATAAAAACTATTGTAACAAGCTCCGATCTTCAGCTTCAACAGGGAAATAGCGGTTTTGTGTGTCCAAATTGTCACAAGAAGTTTACCAGATTGGATATTCTTCATCGGCATCAATGCGGGGCAAAAACATACGAGTGCAACATTTGCGGAAAGTCATTTTCCAGTCAAGGTTCTTTAAAATTGCACAATCGATGTCATACTGGCGAAAAACCTCATAAATGTGAAATCTGTGGGAAAGGTTTTGGACTGCCACATCACTTGCGTTTACACATTCGGATGCACACCGGAGAAAGACCATACGAGTGTGAGGTTTGCAAAAAGAGTTTCAAAGACATTGGTTATTTGGCCAAGCACAAATTGCAACACAGCAATGTTGAAAGCGAAAGGAGAAAATATTCGTGTGAAGTATGCAAAAAATCATTTACTCTTTACAGTACTCTGAAAAAACATTTAGTTTCCCAACACACTGGAGATACACCACACAAATGTGAAATCTGCGGCAAGGCCTTCGGTTCCTCAACTGTTTTAAGGCATCACCAGGTGGTGCATACCAAAGAAAAAGCGTTCAAATGTAAACAATGCGGAAAATCATATTCCAGAGTTGACACGTTGAAAGAGCATATGTTATGTCATGGAGGAGACAAAAAATATCAATGCGAAAAGTGTGGCAAGAGCTATTATAACAAAAGTACATTAATCAATCATAATACTTTAAAACACAGTGAAGATGACGGTGTGTTTATTTGTGACATTTGTGG
>JABASI010004532.1:0-13903 GCA_019776505.1 Tomocerus nigrus | reverse complement strand
CAGCGTTGTACACTGCTTGGGTTTGTTGTACAATCGACCAGCCAATGCATTAGGTGCTATGCTGTACGTGCCCATAGATGGTCATTCTGCCGGCTCCGTCCCTGCATCTAGAGTTTCTACCTATTCTACATCGATGCACCTAACCCATGGAGTTACCCCATTTTGCATGTAGTAAAACAATACACCCAGTACTTATGTACTACTATACTTATTAGGTAGATAAAGTCATTTCCAATTCACATTTCTTTTTGTAATATACATTAACAGCGCAATGTCATAGTTTAAATATTATTATAATATGCTGCAATGAAATAAGATACCTATTATAAAAATAATACATGGAAACAGTAGCCGAGTAGCATTTATTCAGAGTAACGCAGTTGCTCGCTGTATGCTTTCGCTGTATCTGTCTGTCTGTCTGTCTGTCTGTCCGTCCCTGTGCACGATAACTTTAGAACGGCTTGACGTACAGTGTTCAAATTTTCTGTGTGTCATCTAGAGGTCAATGGTAGGTCAGAGTTCAAAAATGGGATCAATCGGATCACAAAGTAACGAGTTATAACCTCCCCAATTTTCGTCTGTGTATTACCTACACTAGACTACAGTAGCAGTATGAGGCGATTTCATTAGCAAAAATACTGGACAAATACTTTTTCCGACACAAACGAGCACAGCTCATTCTTATGAGACAATTTCAGTAGCAAAAGTACTGGAACACTGAATGTCACAGAAAAACGCGGTAATTCAAGTAAATTCGTACACTACACTACTAGTACAATAGAGTAAGGTATCGTATGTCACATATACTACTACAGTACTACTACGTAATATTGGGTCAATAGGTCAAGCGTTACTCTGTATTACGTCCTTTTTGTAATGGTTTATTTATTTTGATTTCATTCGAATGTAACATTAAATTACAGATATATTTGGGAGAAGTGGATTGGAATATTAATGGAGAAAATTTTTAAATTACCTGCTGAAAATGTTCCAGGTCCCTGAAAACTTTTCTCAAACAATAGGAAAATATAAAGGCAAAGTAGATAAACAAAAAGAACGTCTTAATTAATATAGTTAGTCCTTAGAGGCCCAACGCAATCTACGTATTTGCCCCACTTTTACTATTACAACGTACTGTGGTACTACTGTACCATGTACATACTAATATTTTACTACATAAATTACGGTGTATCCTTTCACTGCAAAAATACGTAGTACTTGTTTACCTGTTTGTTCTACGATGAATTTTTCGTAGGTATGTGTTCATCTTACAAATCATTAGACTGCGAACGGGAAAATCTCATAAGGAGTAAGCAATCTGATGTGCTCGCATCTTCATGCATCTTTTACAGTGCATACGCGCTCACTCAATCGACTCAACTCACAGCTAATAAACAGTCGCAGTCTTTCCACTTTTATCTTATTGACTTCCATTTAATTTTGTCTTTGTCGCCGAGTGGAAATACAAAAATGATTTATAATTTAATTCTTTCGTTTGCACGTTTTATGCCAACGTCGTCTGGAGAAATGACAGTTCTCTTCGCCACACTATTTATTTCTCTGTTATATTTTAAATTTCTGATCAAGGACAAAAGAATCGGGCAAGTTTTGAACAAACTCCCGGGTCCCCCTCAGCTACCTCTCATTGGAAATGCCTTCAGTTTTGCAGTACCGACAACTGGTATTGATTTTATTGATACGAATATTAAAATTCAGAATTTTTAAGTCAACAAAACATTTATTTACAATTTTTGCCGTTTTTATAGAACTTCTAGGGATTGGTCATAACCTGGTTAAAAATTATGGAAGAACTGTAAGAATCTGGCTCGTTAACAGTCCTTACGTTATGTTAGCCGCCGCCAAAGATATCGAGGTAATGCACGCTACAGCATTATAATTGTATAATTCGTGTTAATTTATCCAAATTTTATTGAACCCACTAATTAATTAATTATATTTTTTATTTTTTGTCTCAATTTTCAGCAAAATTAAACAATTCTTAGTCTTAGAAGGACAAATTATTATTTCATTAGTTTATTGTAAATATCGTTTAAATTAAATCCAAAATTATTTGTCTATTTGTTTTCTGTTCCTTTTGCAGAAAGTTCTATCATCGTCGGCTCACATTGAAAAAAGTAGAGACTATTTTGCACTGAAACCTTGGTTAGGGAATGCTCTTAATTTGGCTAAAGGTAACATCCCACACTTTTAACTTTATTTTTAAAGGCTTTTTCTAATGTCAATGTTTATTTTGTGATATCAAATCAAAAGGTCCTCAATGGGTTCCTCGCCGAAGACTTTTACTTCCGGCATTTCAATTCCGCTTTCTTGACAATTTTATGGAAGTATTCAATGAGCAGAGTGTTGTCATGAAAAATGTGCTGGAAAAGGAATGTTTAGACGTCGAAGATGCCAACCTCTTCCCATACGCTTGCCGATGCACATTGGATGTCATTTGTGGTAAGTGAGAGTTTTTCAGAGTTTTGAAACATTGTAAACTAATGCCATTTTTTACTAATGTTGATAGAGGCAGCAATGGGAGTCAAAATAGGAGCCCAAACTCAAAAGGATTTAGACTACTTGAAAGCAATCGTTTCGTGAGTTTATTTATTGTCTATTTTTCCATCCATTCTAAACTTTAAGAGACGTTTTTTGCCATATTTTTACATCCAAATTTTGTTTATCTTCAGAGTCTCCAATTTAATTGTGAAAAGAATGTTTCGCCCTTGGCTTCACCCTGACTTCATATGGAAAATGTCTTCAGCAGGCCGAGCAGAAAAGAAATACCTTAAAGTTCTTCACGATTTCACTGAAAATGTTATTACTGAGCGACGAATACTTTTTACTCAGAATAAGGAATTAGAAAATTCTGTCAAGCAACTAAACAAAATCACAGATGATTCAAATGACGACGATTTCGTTGGACAAAGTAAGACATCCTTAATTCGCGGTTTTAATTACATTAGGTTTCTATAATGTTATTTAATTACATACATATCTCTATAAGGAATGAAACGCAATAGACATTCGCGAGGGTGAATCAGCCCTTAATTTTTTTTAGTGATATTAAAATAGATTTTCTATAGGAAATAAAAAATAACAATCCATTATGTAATATTACGCATAGTACATAGGTATGTCATGCGTCCACAAACTTCCAGTTTAAAGTTTAATTCAATGACATTTTTGGCAGAAAAACATCGACTGGCATTCCTCGACCTTTTACTCGAAGTTTCTGATAATGGGAAAGTTCTGACAGACGAAGAGATTCGAAACGAGACGGATATTTTCATGGTAGCAGGTCATGATACATCCGGTTCTGGAATTGCTTGGACTCTTTTTCTTCTTGGCCTCCACCCAGAAATTCAAAAAAAGGTTCAAGACGAACTTGAAGAAATTTTTGAAGGTGATAAGGAAAGGCATGTCACAGTGGCAGACCTAGCCAAGATGAAATACTTAGAGTTGTGTATTAAAGAAGCTCTTCGGATGTGTCCCCCGATTCCTGTCATTTTTAGACACATTTATCAAGACATTCAATTAGGTAGACAATAAACTCAGTTTTAATATTCGGGTTGGTTATCCCAATTAAATTATTAATGTAATTTGTGAATTGCATTTAAAGATGATGGAAAGGTTATCCCAAGAGGAACTTCAGTGGCACTTAACCTTTTAGAACTTCAAAGAGATCCAGAAGTATTTCCCGACCCATTGAAATACGATCCTGATAGATTTCTTCCAGAAAATTGTGTCGGGAGAAATGCTTATGCATACGTACCTTTTGCTGCTGGACCTAGAAATTGCATCGGTAACACATTTTTGTATATTTCTCGTTTTATCTGCGATCCAATTTTTAAGAGTGAATGGTTACATTACCTACCTAAGTTTATGTCGAATATTTTTAGGAATGAGATTCGCACAGATGGAAGTAAAAGTCATACTAGCAACTCTACTTCGCAATTTCACCTTTGAATCGACTGAATCTTTTGAAAGCGTCAAAATCACACCAGATATCGCATTGAGACCAAAGCATGGACTACATTTCAATCTCAAGAAACGCATTTAATTCTATAGCTAAAACATCACATTTATGGGATACTTAAAATACTTTTTAAATATATGGGTACCTACTGGAGTTTGTAGGAAATAAATCTTAAACAAATAAATGTATAAATAAAACAATTATCACCTACCTATATGTATAAATGATAGTGACAATACAGTATTAGTATAAATAACAACAGCAAATAAAGGAGGATGCAAACATAATTACACATTAGTTTTTAGATAGTGATATGCACATGGCTGATTGTATTCGACAATACTAAATTGTATCGAATTTCAGTATAAATTCTAAAGTCTAAATTATAATAATAATATATGCTTCACCATGAAAGCAATGCTATAAATAAATATAAATCTTGTTTCAATATTATGTCGAAGTAGCATGATGGTTTACAGTCTGTTCATTAAAAATGACATCAAATTGAAATTCAAGAACAAGAATTAGTTATGTTTTCTAACTGAAGAAAATATAAACTTAAGAAGGCGAGCTCAAGAGCAATTTCATCAATAAAATTACTGTTGACGGATTACTGGGTTATCCGCCTTCGTGTCAAGTTCTCATCTCATACTTACTTAAGTATTTAATTGTTTCTACCTATATCCTATAGATACATAAGTTCTTATAGCATCCCTTCATATTTCATCGTGTTTATTGACCGACTTATTATAATCATGTACGTGCGACACATCAATAACATTTCAACCACAAACTTGAACATCCTATCTTTTGGGAGCGCATTGAAAATTACGGGTGTATTAATTTTCATGCATGAATTCATGGAGTTTTTCCGAGTATATCCATTGCACTAGAATGTTTGCGAAATTAATAACTTGAAGATGTCAGTACCTTACTACAATTGCTTAATCTAATACTTTCAAATATTATAAATAATAATGTGTTTATACCCACCGGAATTCTCAGCAACCTTAATTTTGTTCAACAGTTGTATCTGCCAGTAAAAATCCTATTCTTAGTTTAACCGAAGATATAGTTATACTATATAGTTTGTGGACGCAATTTAAGTATTATAATATGCGCTGATTGCAGACTGAGAAACTAGTTAGAATTAGAATTAAATCCACCCTAAATCGTGTTCATATTCGATTTTCCTTAATCTTCTGTCTTGTTCTTAGAATGCAGCGTCGTTTTCTCAGAATTGCTGAACCGGTTTACTTTTTTACGTATGAATTTGTTTTAATGTGTGCAATTCAAGTTTTTTACTTCAAAACATGACGTCGTTTACTTTTGAGTACGATAGGGATACAATCACAGATATTTACTCATAATTACGACCTCGTGGTTAGCTTTGGTCGTCATTTTCTGTAGGTATAGTATAAAAAGTGGATGCATAATTCTTCATTTCATTCTGGCAGTCCGACTCCAATGAAACTAATTCTCAGTCCTACAACAATCAATTCTTTTAATATTTTAACTTCATTTAGGCTATTTGTATAACGTTTGATAATGGGGCTCCTTGAAATGAGACAAAGGTATTTTATGGCATTTCTAGACTTTAATCTAACGATCACCTACGCGAGTGCATATACTTAATCAAAGTAGAAAATGTAAAACAAATTTTAATTTTCACAGATATTTTGCCAACTACATGTCCGGAATTTCAGAAAAATACAATAGAGCATTGAGTGAAGAAAAAGAAAAGCTGTTTGCCAAATTACAGGAGCAGAAATCTGTTATTCCAAAGTACAAAGAGGAAGGGTCGATTAGGATTGTTGAACTTGGTGCAGGATCTGGTAAGAATTTGATCTACTGATTTTTAGATTACATTTATAATTTCGTTAAACTGGACATTCATTTCTCGCATTATTAATTTGTGCGTACTTAATTCCTAAAATTATAGGTCCAAACTTTGAATATTACCCGAAAAAGTGTCATCTAACAGTCATAGATCCTAACCATTTCTTTGAGGACAAATTTAGAGCGTCATTAGCCAAAGTAATTTAAACCTCTGCAATTATTTTCTTGAACCTTCATTAATTATTATCATTGATGATTTTAGAGTAAAATAATTAAAATTATTGTGCAATTTCAGTGTCCAGGAATAATACTGGAAGGATATCTTTCTGGATATGGTGAGGACATGCGGGAACATATTGCTGATAGCAGTGTTGACGCTGTTGTAATCACAGCCGTGGGTTGTAGCGTGAATGATATTCAAAAAGTTTATAAGGAAATCCAAAGAATTCTTGTTCCGGTAAATTAAATCTCTTAAACCATTTAATAAAAGGATGCTAAAATTTATATTGTTTTAATAAAGTAATAAATATTTGTATTTTAGGGAGGAAAGTTCTATTTCATCGAGCATATCCAAGGGAAACCTGGCTCGTGGTCTTACTACCTGCAGAAATTAATGATGGTCACCCAAGTGTGGCAGTTTATAAATTGTAATTGTCACATTGATCGGGATTTGGATTATCAAATAAGTTTGGCGGGATTCTCCAATATTGATCAGAGACTTTTCGAAATTGATCGAACGATCTATCTAGGATTTCACTTCATTGCTCCACATGTGACAGGAATTGCCATCAAATAAGCCATTACTATACTATAAATATTTTCTTAAATAATAACATGAATTCTGCAATACCTATACCTGTTCAATCACATGTTACATTTTCCTGCTAGTAGTGTAGTGTACCAGTAGTAAATAATAATTTTTTTGAAAAATTGATATTGTTATTCCTTGATGATTATATTTCGTTTGTAATGTCATTCTGAAAATAAAAATACGTTGTCTATGTAATTTGCATCATAGAAAACCATAAAAGTTTAAAATCCTGCATAAAAGGTTTAAAAAATTCCCAAAGCCTGGAAATTAACAACTTTTGTGACTTGTAATTTGTATTTAATATATGCACATAGCAATTAAAGGATCTTTAATTGTACTTAGCTATCTTAATACAATAATATTTATAAAGAGTAAAGCTTGACTTTTAATGATGATAATAAAATACATGAACCAGTTCAGCCTTTTTTATTTAAAATAACAATACTATTCTACAACAACACAAAAGCAAAAGAAACTAGAAAAGAGAGATTGACGTTTACCACTGAAATTGATTTTAACTTTTTGCTAAATATGAATTAAAAGGTAAAAGTCCGGAATTCAAACAAAAAAGCTATTTGTGGTCTAATGGGCATTCTATTGCGCAAACTAGAATGGCAAGCAATCGGCAAAAGTTTGAGTGGCGTGCAAACGCACCTGTCGATCTAGCTAACGTGGTTTGTTTTGTGTGCTTTCATGGACACTAGCAAAACCTGCCAATATAACTTAAGTGAGTTAGGTATATAAAAAATATTATGTGCGAATTGTATAGATACACACGCGGAACATCAGTAGGTACCTAGCTCATAAAAAAGTAAATACCTACCTCTACGTGCTTAGCATTCAGTATGCAACAATGGAGCGATATTCCGTAAGATCTAGGTTGGATTTTTAACGACTCTTATTTTCAGACTTCCGTTACATTATGCCATATCATATGAAATGTAGGCAGAAGAGTGTGTGGTGGTAGGTCAATCACACTATCACACTACCAGTCACACACTTATGCACCAACAATATACAAAAGACTCATAGGTCTGTTCCTAAGCCTTGCAAAACAAGTTTTTATCACCTTGGCCGCAGCCAAGGTCTTTGCATGTTTTGCTGCATCAACAGAACACTTAGACTTACCTATGCAATGATATGCATTTATTATGCAGTAGAATAACCTACATACTAAAGCAATGTCACGAGTAGTATCTGTACTTGTTTACTATTTTTTATTGAGACATCATCAACATCTCCGCAAGGTATTAATTATGTGTTGTTTCTACTTTCATGTGAGAATTCCCTTCGCATTTATGTAGACAGTTTACTTCGCATTAGAGTAGGTATATGTAGGTAGTTTAACTCGATTTGACGTACAGTACACACATAAATTACAAAAGGCAGGTTGTATGCAAAAAATTGTTTTTAGTTTACATTTATTTTGTAACTGCGCATCTCTTGTCGTATGTGTTCCTTTTTTATTTAAGATTTTTTATTTAATTATTTTTTGTGTCTTTTATTATTTTATTTTGCGCTCGTGCTAACTAAAGTTTGAATCCTCCAGGGATTCCATTTATACTAAAAACAATATGCCATATTTGTAAATCTCTAGTTCTTGCTAACGCTGCATTTGTTTGTAAGAAGAATTCCCACATTCGACAGAATTTTTCTCCTTGGCTTGCTCTGAACTTGTTTCTGACTGTTTGGAAATTTTCGTTCCAGGCTAAAGCTGTTTTTTCATAGTTGGCACCGATATTAGCCCAGTCTTCGATGAGGAAGAGACCTTCTGTGTCTTCGATTATGTCTTTGATGTAAGGGATTCGAGAATCAGGTATCATTGTATTATGCAAATTATTTACAGCAGGAAGTCTCGGGTCGTTGGAGCCGATAGCATGCAGGACGAATAATCCGTCATCTTTCAGACATTTCCGTACATTTGAAAAGAATCCGCGATAATTCTTTTTTCCAACGTGGACAAGGACTTCTATGGCTAAAATTCGATCGAATTTCTCTTCATTTTCTATCATATCTCGACAATCGGAAATTCTTACTTCCACAGGGAGACCCTCGCAAAATTTTGAAGCATATTTGGCTCCTTCAATCGACGTAGTCGTTGCAACCACGGAAACGCCGTATTCCTGAGCGAGGAATTTGGCCATTCCACCCCTATATTTAAAAAATTAAATATTTTTCATCTATTTTTTACAAAATTTCTTGTATAGTCATTCGTTAGATTGGAATATTTTTTTTCAAATTATTTTTAAATATTCATGTGTTTAAATAAATAAGTCGATTATTAGTCATGTTACCTATTTTTATTTTAGTTTTAAATGTTTGTGTGTTTAAGATCAACCTACCATCCACATCCAATATCCAGAACTTTCATTCCTGGTTTTAATTTCATTTTCTGAGCCAAAAGTGTCATTTTGTTCCGTTGAGCAGACGCTAGCGTATCTGTAGACTTGAGCCATAAAGCACACGAATAATTCATGTCGGCACCCAGCATGACCTCAAATAGCTCATTCCCTATTTTATTTTTATCATTTACTTAGTTCATTTCGAAATTTTAATTTAGAAGCAAAAAAATACACCTGTCACAAAATATAATTATAATTTTAAGTTTTAACCATTTGTGTATGGTTTCAACAATTACAATTGTAAATTAACAATTTAAAACAAGAAATGTTGTCTTACCAACGTTGTAATGTGTATCTGCCATTTCAATAGATTTATTTGAGGAAGATACATGTAGCAATTCGAATTCAAGGTAGTCCAAGAAAGCTTTGTATTTGAATGCAGGATCTTCCCTAAGATTCCCTACATTCATGATGTTAGCTACAACCTCGTGTATACACTTTATGGAAATCCAGTCATTCATGTAAGACTGGCAGAAACCTAATAGACTTTTATTGGCCGTGTATATATAAAACTCAGGATCATTTACAATAATTAAATCTTTATTGACTCCATCCAAACAATAAAATTCTCTAACTTTGGCCTCAACTGTGGATTTTAAAAATAATTTAATTATTATTCTTTCCACAAATAGCCAAATGTGAATACCTTTAATGCCTAAATGGCAAATGTACTCTTTCAAAATAGACATTGTTTTTTCTAGAGAAAATTTTATTTTTCAGTAAATTATAATATTCATTCAGTGACCTGGTGCTATAATCCTGCTCGAAATTAAATGAGGGAATTTTATATCAAATTTTCTTTATATGGTAAGTACTTGTTTACAGATTTATTATTACTGAATATTCTACAGGAGAAACCCAAATGGCATGTACAGGGAAAATGTTTTAGTACGGATTAACAAAGATGTAGCGAATCTGTGCCTGTCTCACATTAGGACTGATGCGGTAAGAGGAAATGCAAAAGAAATCCTGATATTTTATTTCTTCGTATGCGCAGATCCAACATCGTGCTTCATCTCTTCGTTATAATACTAATAATAATATATCTACTGCCACACTCCCACACTCAATATACGGTGCAGATTCTGTAAAAATTTATCTTTCAGCCACACAATCACACAACATGAGGCCCCATGAGGGTGTGTTCTCTGCTTGCATTATCAATTATCACTTACCTGTTGCATTATGAAAGTATGGCAATCTCAGTGTGTGTATGGTTTCTCTTGTTTTAAACCTTTATCTACATCCAATCCAAATATCATGCAAAAAAGAATCGTGCACATTTGCACATTTGCCAAAACCTGTCAAATATTCTCAGAATTCTTATGACGTAAGACGCACCCGGTTAAAAAGAGGGGATTCAATTAAAAATATTCGTAGTAGGTAAGGTCAAATCTCATGATCCATAGAAACACATGAATTCTGGCTAAGCTTCAAATTAAGTTGCACGTTACTAAATACTTGCTACAGAAAGCGTGTGAATTAAAGTTCAGTACAAAAAACAAAGCTCAATATATGCGAAAGTAACAACTTCTGAGCAGGCATTAATATTTTGCTATCACTCCTGAAAACACTCAGAGCTTTATGATTTTCACGCCACAATCCACTTTTTTTATTTATCCTAAACGGAAATATATTCTCAGAAAATAATTTCTAAAGTGAAGAAATTGTCAATAGCATTTTTGGTATTGCGTCACTAAGATTTAAAATGCAGGAAATAGGCGACCTTTCTGATATCCAGAAATTTTATTCCGGTCGATCAATATTCATTACCGGAGCTTCAGGCTACGTAGGCAAAGCTGTACTTGAAAAACTTCTTAGGAGCTGTTCAAATCTCTCCAAAATTTATGTCCTTCTAAGAGCAAAGCGAGGTGTTGATGTTCAGAGTAGACTAAATTCCATTTTGCAGTCCCCAGTAAGTCTTAGCCCAAAATCCTAAAATTCATATTTAAAAAAAAATAAAAATTTTGAAATTGAAATGTTTTTGTCTAGATTTTTGATACTTTAAATTCAGAAAGAAAAACTGGAATTCAGGAAAAATTGCAGGTAATTAGTGGAGATATCACTCTTCCTAACCTTGGGATTGGCGAAGATGAGCGACTGCTGATAAGAGAAAATGTCTCTGTGGTAATCCACTGTGCAGCAAGTATCAAGTTTAACGAGGGCTTGAAAGATGCAATGAATATCAATTATTATGGCACTGAGCGAGTATTGAATTTGTGTCGGGAATTAAAAGATCTGGCTGCTTTCGTACACGTTTCAACAGCATACGCTAATTCTGACTTGGATGAAATCCCTGAAAAAATACTTGATGGGACTCCTTTTCCCAAAAACTTGGATGAAATGAGCGAAGATGAGATTAATAAGATGACCCCAATGTACTTTACATTTTTTATCTTACACTTACATACAATTAGACATTTTGTAAATGCTTTTACTTAAATATAAACATGGTCCCATTTTTACGATTTAATAATTAAAATAATTTATACTTATTCAATTCAAGATTTTAACACAATAAAGAAATGTCATTATTTGTTTTATGTTTTTGCAGACTTGTAGGGAGAAAACCAAATACTTACACTTACACAAAAGCCCTGACAGAATCCATGTTAGAGAAAGAAAGGAAGGAACTGCCTATATGTATAGTGAGACCTTCAATCGGTAAGCATGATTTTATGTTAACTTTATAGTAATGGCATTATTTTATATATATATATATATATATATATAAATAAAAATATACCTGTATATTTTTATTTATATGTATATTATTAATATTTAATTAACCTCCCACTATAATTAATTTTCTATTTAATTGATTACAGTTTGTTCGGCATGGCAAGAGCCGAAGCCGGGGTTCGTCGACAGTTTGAATGGTATCACTGGCTTGTTTGCAGCTGTGGGTAAAGGAGTTTTGCCATGTGTGCACTCCGAAGAGAACAATATCGTTGATCTCATTCCCCTTGATGTAGTAATAAATGTCATATTAGCCTCTGCGTGGGATATTTATATGCACAGGTATGGTATTTCATTTAATTTTTTGAAAAGCTTTTTATTTTTTTAATTGTCAGTGTCAAATAAATCTTTTTGGATCAGCTAATTAAAATTTAGAAATAAGATTTGAAAATTCACATTTTTTATTAATTTAGGAGAAATGACATTCCCGTGTACAATGTTTGTTCGGGTTCTGTCAACCCTCTTATTGTGAAAAACTTTATGAATTACGGATTACGGTCCGCCATTGATACGCCGACCAACGATGTATTTCGCTACCCCAGCTTAATAATTACAAAATCGCCAATTCTCTATCGAACTTTGAGATTTTTTATGATATTCATTCCATTCTTGTTTATTGATGCTCTCAGTCTAGCCATGGGTCAAAAACCAAAGTAAGCCAAATTAATAAGTTTTGAATTTAAATAAACATCGGTGTGTGGATCAAGTTAATTTGAACAATTTGCAATAGGATGATGCGATTTTATAGCAAGTTAGTGGGAACCATTGACTCTTTGGATTTTTTTGCCAACCGTGAGTTTCAGTTTATAACGGAGAACATGGAAAAACTTAATAAAAAACTGGGAGAGAACGATTCCAAAATATTTTACTGGAATATAAGCGACCTCAAATGGGAGCATTACTGCAGAAATTATTATCTGGGAATTAAATCTTACATCTTTAAAGACGACGCTCGATGCCTAAAAAATGCTAGAGAGAGAATGTCAAGGTGAGAGAAATTGCTATCTCTCATTATTTTTTAACCATACATTTCTCTAACTACAATAAGAACACGCATTATAAATTGGTTAATATATTTAGGATGTACTGGGCCCACAAAGCAGCATTCCTCTTCACTATTTTCTTGGTGTGGACATTCGCAATCCAATTTTATGGATTACTTGTTGGAAGAACATCCAATATTATTTGTTGATAACTATAATGAGAACTCGTGTTTTACGACGCTCTGAAATGTAAATATATTTGTATATATTTTATGCATTGGCCCATTTTGCAAGGTTACGAGAAAATTAAATTGTTTTGATATTTATATCTTTGAACAATCATCAATTTTTCCAAAGGCGCAATTTACATAATAAATCTTCGGAAGTTGTTTTTCATGTCATTCAAGACTAATAAAAATAAATCATACATTTAATTATGGTAATACAATAGGACCGGTTTATTATGTAACATCAACTCGCTGTACCTATTTGTCTTAATTTCTACAAGGATTTATCTGATCTCGGAGCACAAAAGTAGACATTAATGAAAAAAATACCTATACTACCTATTGCGTGTATAGCAAATTATAAATAATTAGCTATATACTTACGAAAGTTTTCTGATGTAGTAGGTTATACCTTTAAGTTCGGAAAATTTGCTTATATTAAGGGTCGGAGTTAAATATATTAGGAGTTTGATTACGTTCCTAATTTTGCGAATAATTCGTGTATACGAAGTAACTGCAAGAAGTAAAGGAGTACTACCTACTTATATAAATAGGTAGCTATTTCACTGGAGAGTATAATGAGGCAAAGTAATTAATTGTTGTTATCGATATACTCAGTTAATATAACATGAATAGGTATTTATACAAATTCAGTGAGGGACGTGTAAAACGTACAATTGTCTGTCATGGAAAGTTTTGTTTTGGATTTGATTCCTTGGGAAACCCGTTTTTATTTGTATCACAAATGTGAAATTTGTTTACTGTCAAAGCATATATTGTTAAATCTCAGAAAATCCTGAGAAAATCACAAAGACGTGATTAATATTCAGCATTGAATGGTAAACAACTACCCATACACCTAAGCAGTAAGAAATGTTTACAATTTCAGTTCTAAAGAGAAAGACTGTACAAGCTAACGTTTT
>JABASI010004531.1:0-13904 GCA_019776505.1 Tomocerus nigrus | reverse complement strand
ATTGAGGCCTAACAAGTGTTACTAATAGTAAAGATGTAAAGTGGACTAAGATATTGCCGTAAGTAGTAAATAATTGTAAAAACACACAATTATTGGCAGTTGTATTGTATGTAGTAGTATGTAGTATGTATTAGCTTGTCGAGTCGACTGTAAAATAATAATACCTATTATCTGTGCTTTGTACGATCTTGTTTTAGTCTAATGAACAGCACATTCAGCCAAGGCATGCTCTCACTACACAGTGTCAGTAGTGCTTAGTTTGTTCAATTTCAGCTTTATTGTTTTCGTGACAAAATTAGGACAAGCAATTATACAAAATTGAAATTGTCGATGAGTTGTATATATAGTTATAACTACCCCTTTTATATATCGTATGGTGTAATGTGATTAAGCTGAAAAGGCCATGACCGACTGTCTTTAAACTGGTTAACTTGTGTAGATCTGTGTAAAAGCGATGTGTATGTCTGTCTGTACTATGGAATTGAATTGATATCGTGTTCTTCTAGCAATAATCAGTTTAGGTATAGGTACCTACCTAAACATAGTAATTTGTACAGTGTGTAATGTGTAAAATAACATTTTGTACATAGACAAATGTTTGGAGCTCTTAATACCTAATCCTATTTAACGTTTGTATAACCACAATGTATTATATTATATACTATGTGATTACAATAGTGTAGATTCTCACTTGAGTGATTTTAGCAAATAATACTACCTAAGTAGATTGTAGATTGCATAGATAGTGATAGTACATGAATGCACAATGCATACACACGTACTTGTAATTGTTGTATTATTTAAACTATGATTGCACATTGCAGTGCAATGCAAAGTCTATTAAGCATAATGAATCGCATCGTCGATAGTGTTGTGGCTTGTGACTGTTTTTTGGCGTAATTATTGCTAATTGATGGCTATTAACCTGAGGCAGCAGTCTATTTTTGATTGCAATAATACTATTTAGCTGCTATTATATTTTCAGAATGCAAGATTATCATAAAAGCCTTAAAAAGCTAATTGCTAACTAACCTAAAGGCCATCGCTGCATACTTCAAAAAATTTTTGCAGACAAAGCAGAGTGAGTTTATTTTGAAAAGTGTAAAAAAAGTGGACACCTATTGCCTATTATTACCCTTTTTATTACAATGTTTGTAAATAAGCATCTCAATACTCCGTATTATAAGAAATTCATCTTTTAACTTTAACTTTCATCTAGAATTTTTCTGAAACCTCAATTCATGAATATTCAATCTTGGTTTTATCACCTGTATCGTGTTGTCAGATTGCAATCAGCGAAGGATCACCTTCATGAATTTTTATAGTAGTAAGGGAGGGGAGATGTTCTGTTCTAGGCATACTTAGATAGGAATTGCGTGCCACCAACCGCTGCTCACTGCTCACATAAGTTTCGAATCATGAAAATCCGCTCACAAACCTAGGAATGAACTTTCTCTTATTCAACTCCTAACTCTGTAAAATTTCTGTATGTGAATGATATGAGGATAATGTATCCACAAAATCCACATTTGTGTGGAGGTGTGATTTTGTTATGACTAAAAGTGTCATGTAAGTACGTTTTCAAAAGTCCCTGGTGCCTTGGTGCAAGTGTATTTGCCACAATTGACCAATGACTCCGAATCGCATATAAAAGTACACTCGCAGTATGGGTACCATGATGTTAAATTAATGTTATGTCTTTGTTTATGGTAATTTCAGCACGTGGATGAAGACAATGGATATCTGTGTGGCTATTTGAAAATAAAGGGACTGACGGACGAATACCCCACCCTCACAACGTTTTTTGATGGGGAAATAATTAGTAGAAAAAATCCATTTTTAACAAGAAAATGGGACGCAGACGAAGAAGTTGACAAAAAGCACTGGAGCAAATTCTCTGCATTTCATCAATACGCCAAATCTTTCAACGCTGATAACTTTGACTATGAAGCCTTGAAAAAGACGGATTACGTTTTTATGAGGTGGAAAGAGCACTTTCTTGTTCCTGACCACACAATCAAAGATATCTCAGGGGCTAGTTTTGCTGGGTTTTACTACATCTGCTTTACCAAGTCCGATGCATCCATTGAGGGTTATTACTATCATCGTAGCTCTGAATGGTCAGTCAGTGATCAACGGTACCTATTTTACCTTTTATTTTAAAATACTAAACTCTTTATTTACATACCCACATCTTGTGCAGTTTAATAATTGGACAGTCATGCTTCCAATCTATTTTCATTGAAACAACTTTTGATCTATTTAAACATGATTAAGTATTAAAAGTCAAAAATTAGGATGATCTTAATCCTCATCGCAGATGTTGTTGCAAAGAGTAAGTTCTAGTGTCTGTTGTATTAATATTTTCTCTTTGTTCTGTCTAACACATCCACCTAGAATCCTTTTATGATTATGATACAGTCACTCTATCATGCTTATTATTTAAAAAATTTAAGTTACAATTATATTTTTGGTTCAAATCAGTTGCTATTTCGATTTTTGACATATTCCTATCAATTTATTTGTAGCAATTAAGTTCACATGTGGCACAAGAATTAAATGTTGCTGTAAATGTTAATCCTTGCTTATTAAATATGATATGTATAAATGTTTTATTAACCCAAGCCCTTTAATGAACACCATAAAAGCTACAAATAGTTAATTTATATGCTATATGTGTTGTTACACTTTGTATTCGAAAAATATGTCTCTTACATTTTGTTACGTTTGTTGATTTCAGGTTCCAGTCCTTAAATTTGACGCATATTCCTGAGAAAAGCATCCAGATTTATCAATTCAGATGAACTGTGTATATTTAGGTCTTAACTTTCTTACTTGAACTTTCACCTGTTCGGTTATATTTATACTGTAATTGTACTACTCATATTATAGTTAAAATTATCTAAATTCGGGGGCTACAGATGAAGCCGTTGTTTTACTGTATAATTTCCTCAGCTTTGAAAAATGCTCCTGTTATCAAAAATGATGCTGTTTCAATTATTAGAGTAGACATTAATTTCAATTGGGAGGTACCTACTTAATACTAGGTAATATACGGAAAGGCAAATTTTGGCAATGCTTTTGGTTTGCTAATTTAATTCAATGAAAAGAAAGGCTCATTCTATATTCTATACGAAGTCTATCAAATGAAAAAACCGTAACAAGTAGTATGAGTACCTATGCGATTTTTAAACACTTGTGTCATTCACTTTTCAGAGTGATAAATGTAGTTGGTTCAGTCGGTGGTAACTGTCTGCCCGAAATAATGTGTGCCCACATTGCATAACTTGTAAAATGACCTTTCCGTCAAATTCTTTTGTACTCACGTTTTCATGAACTAACGGGACATCAGGAAATGTTACGTAGTAAAATTAGGCGTTTTTTCAAATATGTAATGTTTCTTGAGACTGAAACTGCAACTGCTTTCAATCTAATCTTTTATTTACTGTAAAGGGGGCTCAGTCAGATAGTGTATTAAATGTAAACTTCGTGTTGGATGTTTGCCGAGAATTTATAAGAACTTAGTGAATAGAACTCAGTACAAATAGAACAGAAATGGCATCAGTTGTTAAAAAGATGGGTTAAGTACAATCAGATAGGCTTCAAAAGTAGTAGATATGTAGTTGTGTTGTGTTAGTTTCGTTCGGTTGTAAGCGGAGTTTTACATTTAATACACACTATATGTAAACTTTACTGTTTATTGTACCTCAATTTATTTTGAGGATCTCTAGAAAGCTTGACTTTACAAGGATTGACAACATGCATGGGTTAAATACGCTACATATGTTTCGGTATAGGAGGATGCAGTTTCGCCGATGAATATGGTTTTCAAGTCAATGTGCCTCTGATTTGCAATTTTAAGATCCAGCAAACTAAACTTTGAATGTCTACTGTTTTCCATTAGAAATTATAATTCTGTAATATGTGGGGTTAGCCGTGAAATTATAATCAGTTTATGCTAAATACTATAATGTTGATATGATTATGTTACTCAGCGCTTATACTTACCTATTTATCTTCTTGTACTTTGTCAAGATTCAAACGATTGATACGTAGCTGCTCTGATAAACAGGCTACCATTGTATATCAAGTAGATATCTATATTTTAAGTCAGTTTTAATCTATATTTGGACATTTGAAGGGGATGAGAGTACAAAAAGAACTAAATCAAAAATTTGGCAATAATAGGAATAGCATCATTTTAATTAAGAGTCTCCAAGTCCATGGCTAGTTGAGTCTTTTTGCAAACTGAATAATTCGTGAATAAAAAACAACTTGGAAGGTACGACGTACGCTCGTTTTTGTTGGCGTAAACAGTCATTAATGTATTCTAGATGTAAATACTAATGGGTCTAATGTCATTTTATGTAATCTTCCTAAAAGTCTTATCAGCTGTTTTAGTATTATTGTTGTAGTAGAATGGATTTCTTGCTGCGCCTGCGGTGCTTCTTGTTTTAGTGAAAAGTTGCCCTTAATAATAACTAGACTTCTTAAAAGTTGTTACATGAATAATAATAATATTATGCATATTTAGATGCCTTATTGTGATTATACGTCTCTAAGTCTATTGTAAAATCCACTTGTGACTTGTCTACTTGAAACTCATGCTTTTGCTGATAATGCCTTTACCAAAAAATGAAATCGTCATTATAATGGCTCCTAGTAATTCCCAAACAGAGTCATTGCACAAGGAATGTTGTATGTCTGTGAAGCCAAACATACCTCAACATATTTTTGGTTTGGAAAGAAATCAAAGTGTGTATGCTAAAAGAGTTTAATTTTTCTGTGACAAGTGGGCGATAGTAATATTGATAAGTTATGTCTGATAGACTTCATAATTTTATCTTATATTTTATTCTAGCTTTTATGAACCTATATTGATTATTATACGGAGTAGTTAAGTAGTAGGTATGTAGATGATTATAGTTATTATTATAGTTGGGTAGTCCGAACTACAGTTTGGTGCTCGTCATCGTTCTACCTTTTTATACTCAAAGAATTTAGTAAGGTATTCATTAATTATCTGTGCACTGTGCATTTCGTATCATGCACTGTCATTAAAATACTTATTATTGATTTACCTTGTGCTTTCTGTCTAGAAGAATTATTATTGATCGCTTTATTACATCACGTACCTATTTTATTGTAGTTGACTAGGAATGATAGTTTACGAGACAGAGTGTTTTGTTTTCATATTTAAACTATTTATTGCGTGTATCTATTTTTTATTTCTTGAAATCTATTTACCGTGTCTCATGAAATTATTTATCAAGTTGCATAGGAGTTCTTCTTATGTCTTCATCCAGTTATTTCTACATGGCTATACAGCAGGTATGTTCGGAATTGAGTAACTAGATAAATAGATTTCTAAAAGTATGTGCTGTTTTATCTGAAAATAATGAATACTTATCATTGTGAGAGAAAATAACAAGCTGGTCTTGACTTGATTAAATTAAGTCAGTTTTCAGGACGACTCTACTGACTTACGTGTAACCCGTGTAAGACATAAATTGTATCAGTTCATTTTGGAACAAGTGTCAATTTTATAAATTAAGATGAAATGTTCGACAAAGCAAAATTCGGTTTTGCTGATGAAGTGAATGAAATCACACATCTTCAAAAATATCTCACTAGCTCCAATATCTATAATAAGGGTTACTGGGAATATTTAAGTTGAATATATTATTGTACTAATCAGATTAAAGATCGAATAATGACAAGTTATACTAATTAACAATACTATATGAATTAATTGCCTGCAATACATAATGCATTAAAATACATTTAATGACGACTCTATGCAAGTACGACTTCCTTTTAGAGAATAAAATAGCTCTCGTGCAAACTGTTATAATGTGTAATAGTTAATTAATAATTGTAAAGCCTCTCTTTCAGTCAGGCCTGCATATTTTGCAACCTGATTGAATACGCCTCCAGTTTACCAAGCAAATTAATACAATGAGAAGGAATATTAAAAAGCATCAGCAATAATAATTGTCGGGCTTGTATATATTATAAAGGTTAAGGTGTATGTACGTTTTGTGGGTTATTCGTTGTACGACTGTATTTTATGTTGTCATTTGTGGTGGGTGATTGTTATTCGCAAAGCGTTGAATGATTCGTGAAAAATAAACGTTGATTTCGTGTTGCGTATAAACTGATGTCTATTTATGTGTCCATCAATCCTGTATACATTTACATTATTGGCAAAGGCTTTTTTACTTTTATGGCACTACATTTAGCATTTGCATTGATTGACTAGACATACATCGTATAGGGACGATAACAATGCCTCAAGGTTGCATATAAAGAAAGTGCTAATTAGTATTTCAATGCTCAAGTCATGAAACAAAGAAATGACATGTGTTTGAGACTTTAAGGCACGGCACAATGCTATAATACTTAAGTATACAACTTATGCCTTATATATGCCTACACATTTACACAGAGGTACAGTATCATTCAAATCGCTTCAATTGGTATTGAGGTATAAGAAGGACTATTCACTTAAGGATATAAATCAGACGCACGAAGTTGTTACGCACCCTTTTACTAAGAGTGGTGGGGAATAATCTAAAATAATTTATTTTTGCAGTAGCTATATGTACCTTGCATTTTAGGGTGCACGCACACTAGTACTAGTGACTAGGACTAGACTGTAGCCCATAAAATATGTATTTAGTGCAGATTTTACAAATCTACCTTATATACCCTTAACAATTTATTGGTCCTTTCCAAAAAACAAACCTAATAGCCTAATGCATAATGGATTGATAAAAATAATTATATGTAGTATATACTGTATAAAGGAAGGAGAAGGGTTATTGTTCCAAATTCAATAGTTTGTGCTCATTTGGGATGCATCCGCTCCATAACGAAAGTAAAGGTTCCCTATGCAATTGAAAATTAATGTCGATTTCAAATATTTGTATCATCATCATTCACCAACATTCATAATATTTCCGACATCCGTCTGCGCAATGTGTACACATTTATTATAAATATAATTGTAAATGTTTACAAAAAAGGAACTTCGTATAAATGAAAACTTTAAATGTTTATTCCATGCATAAGATGAATGATTTGAAATAGGGAGATAATATGGAATATTTTATTATGTATATGGGGCATAATAAGTATGGCACAAAAAGAAGTGTGTAAAGAAATATGGCTCGGTCTTTTACATGCCCGCAATATTATGCACCTTTGAGGCTTATTGTGCACTCCGTGTTTTATAATTCGGTTGTAAAAAATTCTGTAATCTTTGATTATATTATTATAACAATAAAGGATCTTCGTGTATGCATATATTATTATAATATTGTATGCCGATTTTAAGAATCTGAAGTACCTACTTTTACTTAACCCATAATGGTAATTAAAGGCCTAGAGAGATGAGAGAGAGAGAGAGAGAGAGAGACATATAATATGTTTACCATTTGCAAGCTATTCGTACAAGGCATTCTTCGTCAAAATGGAGTTGTTGTAAGTAATTGGTGATAAAAGTGGTAATCTTACCATTGTTTGTATAGGTGTCTCAATATTATGTTTGCGCTGCAGACAACCACAATTTATAATTAGGTATTTTATGGGATCTGTTTATAAGTATGCAGATAATAATAGGTAGATATCAAGATAGTATTTCGACGACTGTAAACGGTTACTCCACATATCTTGGGTAGATATATAGGTATGAAAATAAAATTTGCGTGTTGAAGACAAAAAATACCACAAAATGCAACTATATCTGTATTTCTGAAATGTACACCGTGTACACATCAAGTCACAAACTCACAACACACATTCAGTACATTGACATTGCACAACACTCTAGGTTTACATGTTTTGTCTATTCAATACTAAATTAATTCACACATATATAGTAATTAGGAATTATGAATCCATAGCATATAGATTGTGTAGTACTAATAACTAATAAGCTACTATTTAATGTAGCTGTTACAGATTGATATCTAGTACTAGTTATGTCACAATTAAAGTGTTCGCTCTAAGCGTACAATAATTTTTTAGCAGTTATTAGTTTTGATAAAACAAAAATTCAAGTCTCTTCTGTGATTACTATTTCGTTGGGTAATACGGGTAGAAATATGTATTCATTACCTATACTAATCGCAAAATCGTAATTGCTGTTAGCTGCAATTCTACATAATATTATTGTAGATTGTAGACCTCATTAAGCGGCAAGGTTAACGTAATAACGTAAACGCGATTTCTTACTATTAGTTGTTATTATATTTATAATGGTACTATTATGTATTTGTAATACAACGACGAAGATGTAACAGACAAAATTAGGTGCTCAACACAAACGCACAAAAATTGCTTTGAATTGTTTATATAGGTAGTCTAGTCAGTTACGTCTATTTTAAAAACATACGAAAGAAAGCATTACTGTTTTATTATTAACCTCGTGGACGAAAAAACCATAATTGTAAAATCGTTATGTACCATGAAATACACATCATACCTGTATCATGTTAATATATAAATTATATTCATTTAGAGTCAAATTTTGTAATGGTATGGATTATTGGATAAATGCTCATCATTAGCATAGGATGATTACATACACACTCTCAATTTGGAATTTATGACGCAATTGTTTACTGAACAGTTTCATATGGACGTAATCTAAGAGATTTTTTAAACATTTTTAAAGAAATTATTATTAGTGTATGATAGAAATCTTATTTTGTCATTACAGTCTGATTAGAGTTCTTCAAGATGTAAATCAACGAGACAACAACAAAACTGCTGATTTTGTGGGTACTGGGTGCAATATGTGATTCTTCATGTGATAGGTAATGGGTTTCTTCTCTTCAGTTACATTTTAAGTCTTCCAATAGTTTTAATTGTGCATACAAAAGCCAAGCATAACCTTGAGCCTTGTTTGCTTTCCTTATAGGTGATGTTGACGTAGGTGCCAGTAGTGCATGTAGTTTTATACAAAGTAATAGTATTCTATTTATGAGGATTATTTCATACCTTGTATTGTATTAATAAGTATCATTTTTCAACCACTAGAAATTGGACAATTTGGTAATTAATTACATATACTCGAGAATATTGGTCTCAGGATTTTGGAGAATTCACACATACGATTACACATACGTGTTTCCTAATTATATTTTTACATTAATTATAAGTGAGAAAGGTAATTTCCTTTAAGATCAATGATCAGTATATTATGTTATTGAAATTGAGAACTGACTCTTATTGAGTGGAACTACGAATATCATAAATTAACTATTTCTCAGCTAAAAATAGTGTAATTTTCTTATCATAGTGAGATATTTTTTGCTGACATGAAATGCGTTTACTATCAGGCGTCTCCTTCACGTTTAGAAATTGGTCAATAACTTGCTACACGTTATGTACTTATGCTCTGTAATCATTATTCATAGTACCTACTCATACTCATACCTGCGGTCAACATTCGTGCAAATGCATAAAAATTTAATTTATAATATATGTAAGTATTTGTGTTAGCGGTTGATCTGTATGTGATGTCTCGATTAATTAACTCTGTAGATGTACCTAATTGATTTTAGCACTCGTTTTATGTGACATTATTATCCTATCTTTTTAATAGTGTTCATGGAATTCTCAAGTATTATTATAGAAAGTTATTGTTTGTAAAGTAATATTTTCGATTTATAGTTTTCTACATTCGTTAAAGTATGTTTTGTTCATACGGCTGCTGATGTTGAGTATCTTTATATGTCTACTTACATATTTTTATGCAAACTTATTAGGGCTCCTGGTTTTTATTTTACTCTTCTGCTCTATCTTCCAAAAATTAATAGCTATATACCTTTGATATTTCGTTTATTTGAACCTATGTTAACTAAAGATAAATGTCATATCAAGTCTACAAATTAAATTCTGAGTGTCAGACAAGAGAACAAGATTTTTTCCCTGTACACGAGCTCTGAGCTGCATCATTCGGCGTGAGAAATTTTATCTTTTTGGATGGGAACTTGGCTGGGAGACTTCGGTATTGTGTTGAGTAGCGTGTCATCGCGTATGACTTCAAATAGGACTTTAAATTATTCGGTAAAGGCAACTGGTCTATGCCATAAACCGTAGTATGCATCACAATCGCTCGGCAACAAAGCTCTTTCAGCTGCAAGACTATTTTCATTCCAAAAAGACAATCCTCCATCAGCACAATAAGTCACGATAATGGTAATAATGTTTAATTACTCTATTCATTTACCTTTATTACAACGAAGTAATCTTTCCATGCCATTTCGTTGTAGAGCCATCCGACTAAGTTCTACAAAGCTTTCCTGGATGTTGAAATTACATAGGTGACTGACTTCAAAAAATCCCATTTTATGCTTAGCAGCGTACTCTTCAGCATCGAGAACTGAGACTTGTCTTTTAAACTCTAAGTGAAGACGATTACCTATTAAAACTTTGGGTACACCAGGAGCATGCTGAAATAAAAAAGATTTAAGATTAAGAAATGTCATGATCTTCAGACATTATCATAAATCTTGAGACATTATTATTAAAAACACTGGAATGTCTATAAAGCAATTACCTCTTCAACCTCCTGCAGCCACCGGTCCAGTCCATCAAAGCTCCATTTATTCGTAATATCATAAACTAATAGTATTCCTTGTGCGCCTCGGGAATAGGATCGAAGAATTGTACAAAATCTACCTTGGCCAGATGTATCCCATACCTGAAGCTTTACTTTTTTCCCATCTAATAAGATCGTTGTAGTTTTGTACGCTGCGGGGCCTGAAATAATAATAATAACAATATTTGTCTTATATGAAATTCTCATGGTTGGAAATGTAAAATGGTAAAGACTCAATGGATGTGTGATCTTTACTTGATCCAGAACAAAAAGGAGATTCGTGCGATCCATCCTGAAAAGAATTCAGAATTTCTTGTTTTCCAACATCGCTATCGCCCACGAGTAAAAATTTCAACAGATAGTCGTAAGGTTTGTTCACGCGCCCACCGGAGCACATTTTTATTGTTTCGATTCACAGATACTTCACTTATTTTGCCCTTTCTAAAATTCCTTAAAAAGCTAGTACTATTTGGATGAGACTTTAATTTTCTACTTTTTCTTCGTCGATTATTTTCAATTATGTTAATCTCAATGGGATTACTGTAGTTGTAATTGTTGGCAGAGCTGCTCTTGCGACGACAATTGCTTGCCACGGAAAGAGACAGCAAATTTGTCAGTTTATTCGTTGTGTCGCCAATATTTCTTCTCACTTTTCTGTAAATCTCTGATTTATGGCTGTTGGATATGGTGAGAATTTCCATTATCCTTTTCTTTACTATCCGTCATTGGATTTTGGTCAATCCAACTTTTGGACAAAAGTGTTCTTTAATTCTTTGCAGACGGATTTAACTATTGCTGTGCACTGATTCTAACTATCATTAACTCTCTACTTCTTTCCAAATTACTACCGTACCTTTAAGGAGTAACAGGTAGAATTAAGGATGAATTCTCTCTTAACACCACGAACTGTCAATTCACCATTTCCTTTAATAACGAAAGATTTCCCTCTTTATCATGCAGTTAGTAATTGTTGTGTAACTGAGCATTTTTTGTTCTGCATCGTTTGCTTACAATGATTTAGTAAAGATCCTTGTTGTACAAGATTCTTTTATTATCTGTTGGATTTTCGGATTGTCTTGCAAATTTCACAATTGATTGTATGTGATTAGGATCTGATTTTTGATTGTTAATATGTATATGATGTTGATGTTGATTAAGATGTAACTGAACTTATGATATCAGCCAGCATGATTAGAATTTTAGTTGATGTGTAAAATGTGTACCATAGTGTGTGTAAATAGTTTAGCCAAACATAAAAGTTAATGTACGTAGTAAATATGAAGTGTTACACTTATTATGATACATGGTCGTTTAAAAACAGAGACACATTGAACACAATCCGTATAAATTATGGTCTGTTGTGAAATATGATTCGGTTCTAGCTGGGATGTAAAAACAAAGAACTGTTAAGGAAGAAGTTTCATTTGCGCCAATTCTCCTTGTTTCTGATTTAGATAAATCGACACACTTAATTGTGTTTTTACCCGTTTCGTCCTTACATTTCTCACGTCACATTTCCCATAGTGGCAAATATAACAGTACCGTTTAATTCAGATTAGCACAAGAAACTAATTAAGAGCAGTTAAATGTCCGGAACTTAAAGTTGTCAATCAACTTCTGTGTACTCTTTAAAGTTTAAAACCAACTTATAATGTGATGGTAATGATTTGCCCATTTAATCTTTTGTTTAGCTCTGCTATTATAGTGATCCCTTCTCTAGAGCTAGTCTTATTGTAGTTTGTATAGAGCACACACAACACAGCTCACTTAAAACTCACTATATCTACGTAAATACGTATATGAATGTCTGCACGGGTGTTATTTTGTACACTTACATGTTTTTGCGCACTATGTATTTTGTGATGAAATGAAAGTAGCAGAGAATAATATTATAAGCTTACATAGGAAACCCTTTCAGCTTGTAGTTTGTCTGCCTCCTCTGTCTACCACACTATAAAATAATATTATTATGCTTCTTCAATAACATTCTGTTCTGTGTACATTTATTTACACTAGCAAGATACATTGCTTTACATTTTACAATGAAACATTGTACGTGTATGTTAGCATTTTGTCTTATATATGAACTTTTGTATACATATTACGGTTTATCCTTTTTACTGTTTGCAGCAACTGACAGCAAGACTACCTAATAGGCAGAAAAGCAACAGTAGTGCAGGTATAATATAATTTAGAAACAGTAGCATAGTACCAGCCATTAGTTTTTGTAAACCAACGAATTTAGTTCAGGACAAGACCATCAAGTTGAGTTACTCAACTTGCAAGTAAAATTTAAGAGAAGGGAAAATAGAGTACCTACATATCTAAGTGACTAAGAATACGTAGTAGATATCCTAAGCATAGCCTCTTGTACCATTATATTATTATTATTGTAGTATATGTATGACATATTATGTAAAGTAGTAGGAGTATATTATGGTGCAAGGGTACCTAGCATGGCCACCTTAATATAAATATTTACGCCTAGACTAGCCATATATTATTATATTAAGTATAAGTTCAGTATTCTATAATATTTTACACTAGTCCCTTGTCTTCAGAAATGACTCAAGTCTTATACACACTAAATGACAAAGTTTAATACTTTCAGAAAACTGTAGACATAATAACAATATGTACATATGATAGCATTGATAACCCACGTTTCCTATATCCGTAACTCACAGAGCTACAGCTAATGTCTAATAAGTATATACGATAGTACTACAATACATGTATGCAGTATGTACCTAAACACAATGAGAGTTGCATAGACTTCCATAAATTAGCAAGAAATTTCTCTCCTATTTGTGTGGCACCAGTATAGAATATTAAACCATTTTGTAGCTCAAGAAAGATTAGTGCTACAGCTACATACTTAGATATAGTTTATTGATAAACGTACTTACGTTATACACAATTTTGAACCATACAAGCTATGCTAAAACATTTGTATGCATCTGCATACACAGTAAAATCTCATTGCTAGACCTACTTAATTTAATCGTTTTACTAAGTAACAAAAAAGTTCAGATCTCGGACGCTAACTACAAATCATTTACATGACTAATACGCACTAACAGGAAGAAAACTAAAGTAATAGTACTGATATTACATTGACTAATTGAAAATTTTCAATCAATGCACGGTAGCTTTAGTCCTAAGATATGTTATTTCATTCCTTTTCTATATTTATAATATATCTATAGCTCTATGTAAAACTCCTATTTAGAATTGAGATGCATGTCTGTGTTATATTTATAAAAGTATCAATAGTTTTGTCTATTGATGA
>JABASI010004530.1:0-13906 GCA_019776505.1 Tomocerus nigrus | reverse complement strand
TGCCACACACTTGTATAAACATTCTACTTGTTCCTTAATAGCAGACACTACTACGGACTAAATAATATCAAACAAAAGCAGCGGCACTATACAATCGAAACTTTCGTTACTAGTTTCTAAGAGGGTAGGGGTACTCAAATTTTCTCTACTTGCTCTGCTACTTAAGTACGTCCGTACTTGCTATGGTTTATTATTATGCAACATGATTTTTGATAACGCCAGCAAAAGCAAATTGTTCTAGCTCGGCCTGACATGTTATTATGGTGGCAGTGCAAAGTTATGCCGTAGTTTTGTGTTATTGTTATATGTGTGTGTGGTGGTGGCTTGAGTTGCTTCGTCGCCCTGCCTGGCTCTGCAGCCTTTTCGACCTAACAAGTCTGACTGAAGTACTAGTCGGAGGAGATGTCTTGTGTAATAATATGCATATAGGTACGTACGTGTAATAGTTAGGTATGAAGTGTGAGACGGCTTACGTCGTACGTACGTAGAATTGAAGACGTACGTAATGTAAATATGTAAAGGAAATTGCGTTCTTATGATTTTTTTGAGGTGGAAGAATATGAGTAGCGGTGTTCCCGTTATGTTTAATGTTGAATATTACGATTACAATTAAGTTCTATTTTACTAGGAGGCTGGCAGTTAGGATTTTACGTACGTACTACTAGTATGTGCTTGCTTCATGTATTTGCGCATTAGAGGACGAACGGTTGCATAAATGAATGCTCTGGAATATCTCTTGTAGATTTGATAGAGAGAAATAAAGAGGGTAGCCACAGGAAAATGCTAGTTATTACGGGTAGTCGTTGCTGGCAAATAGTAAGTAACGATAAGACACATGCTTCCTTCATTAATTTTAATGATCAGAGGTGTAACTGAAAATCTCCATGGGATCTTTGTGCCATACATAGACAAATAAACAAAGACATCTATCCCAAATTGATATTTGGCCGAATTAAGAGCACAGGGCCATGATGGATCTTTATGGCAGAGAAAACAATCACATTTTTCCATGTATAAACGTGCGATTATTTCTGATTATATTATTGTGCTGGGTTTTAACAAGCGGCAGCTCCTTCCTCGCCATTCCTTTTTCAGTAGTGTTCTTTGGGCCGAGGGTAAAATCCCTATTATTATTCTTTACGCCTCTGTTCATCATGATTGAGATAATTTAGAGGATTTTATGTGTAGGCAGTTTGAACCAAATGCTTGCGTCCCTCTCATCAGTATTAATAGTTATGCATGCTAATGCTCATCAAAAGTGAAATCCTTGCCAAATAAAATATACAGAGAGTGTGCCGAGAACTTTGGGATTTTTATATTGTCCTAATTAAGATGGACTAGGTCATTATTCGAGCAGGTGCTGGAAGGGTAAAAAGACCTTCAGCTCTATCTTCAACTGTATGCATGGAATCAAAAGCAAGTTAGATAGATTTGCTAGTGCCACACATTAATTCCTCGGCACTCCGACCGACCCACATATTCCTGCGCCTCTAAATCCAAAGTGATTAAATTCAGAAAATTTGTCTTATTAGTAACTTAATAGATAACTCCCTAACGCTTACCTTGTTAAATTGTTTCTAGCGAAATGCCAATTAACAGCAAGCTTATATTTTCTGCTTCACTGCTTACTATGCTTAATTCCTAAATTGCGTCATATGTTTCGGTTCAGTCAAATTCCAGCTTATAGCATTGCTTTTCTGTTAATTTGTATTGTAGCCATATGCATCCTACTCTCAGTACTCTCAATAATATGTTTTAGCCGATTAGGGCAATTAAAATCTAGATTCGCGCAATATTTTCATAATTGAATTAGCCCATTGACGTGAATGATTTTGGTATTTAGGTCGCGTCTATTTAGTTGTCATTAGAATTATATTTAGCTGGAATTTAAATAGTAATAAATATCTTAAGCGATGAGATGCAGAAATATGATGCTGGATGGATTGAGATGGAAATAAATAAATAATAATGTGCGAATTAATTGAAATGTTACAGGAAGGCCCGTCGGAAAGATAAAGACTCATCAACAACACCTTCGGCGTCGGCTGGTGCCATCGGTGTTGCGGGCTCCGGGGGTTCAAGTAACGACGAGGGAAAGTTATATTTGGAGTCTGCACTTCTCGAAAGACACCTTAATGAGACTGATCTACGAAGAATGGTTGGAATGCCAATAGGAATAGAAGAGAACGAGTGGATGGCGTCTCATAGTGAGTCCCCGTAACTGACACGAACGCTTGCTAAAATTATTTAAATACGATTAATTTAATTAATTTAGCAATAATATTATATACTTGCATGCTCTGTTGTAGTTTTGGAAATGTATGTAAATGTTGTATTATTATTGTCATATAACTTGCAGCAATAGCATTGTTTGAGCACGTCAATTTAATCTATGGAACTATATCCGAATTTTGTACGTCGACTAGTTGCCCCGACATGACTGGTCCATGTATGAGGTAAATGTTTTTAAAACGGTGTTTAAAATTCGTACCTATATATTTTGTGTATGTGTGAATGAATGAATGGTCGTAAGTAGTTGAAGATGTAAGGTGTGTGTTTGTGTGAAAATTTTTAACATTTGGATGGGTTGTCTTTTCAGAACGTACCTGTGGTTTGATGAGAAGGGGAAGAAAGTCAAAGTTGCAGCCCCTCAGTACATAGATTATGTCATGACATTTATTCAAAAAACTATCAACGACGAGTCTATATTTCCCACGAAATCAAGTAATAAAAACAATTCTTAAGTTGCATATGTTATATTTAGTCATTTGGTGTGTCATGCTCAATTAAATGTAATGATTTGTACAGCTAACGCGTTTCCTAGTTCGTTCAAGCCTATTGTGAAAAAAATATGCCGCCTCATGTTCCACGTAATAGCTCATTTATACCATTGTCACTTCAAGGAGATCGCACTCTTAAATTTGCATGCACATCTCAATTGTGTTTTTGCGCATTTTACGATCTTCAACGAAACGTTTAAACTGGTCGAAGACAAAGAAACAGAAATTTTGGAAGTAAGTCGGCTCTATTTTATGTACCTATACTAGAGTAGCTAGTGACGTTAATTGCATGTTGTTGGGAATGCGCCGTTACTGACGGAGGGATTTGTTTGAGCAGGATCTAACTTTGGCCATGAAGCTTCGAACTGATGTAATGGAGGACGACCCCATGACTGAAGCTAATAAGGAGAACATAATTTATTCAAAACCACTGTCAGTGGCTCATACCTCATCTCAATCGGAGTCTTGTGAACATTCTGTCACAGCAACGTCATCGGTGCAAGGGTTCGACCCATCGGAAGATTGTATTCTTAACAAAGAACCTGCCTTTAGCAACGCTACTACATCTGAATCATAATAAACCTTTATCTTAGAAGGTAATTCAAAATTAATCTAAACTAAAGTCAAAACTATAAATCAATTTGGAACGGCACTTCCATGCTATTAGCAACTACTTGAACATCATCACACGTTAGATAAAATAAATAGCTGTAAACATGAATACTAAAATTAATTTTAAGTGCAGAACTCCAATCCACAAACCGTCTGTTTGATGTCAACCACCTCTTGTAACTGTGTTATAGTTATATAAATTATACATACTAATCTTATTTTCGGATTTCCTTAAAAATCATAAGATACGAAGTAATCTACGTATTAAGTAGCTAATTAATTCAATCGTATTGACGATAACACATACCTAAATAGAGCGCTAGGCGATACACTGTATTTAATAAAATATTGTATTTAGTATGTATCTAATCTACATACTTTTATCTTGGAGTACTCAGATTAATTTTACCTACACAAACGTTAACCATTCGCATCCAGGTCATGTTTGTCTAGATGTAGACGACAAAATATTGTCACTCAATTTTCCATTTCTCAGTTCTTTCCCTTAGTGTTGTGTATTAAAATATTGAAATGCAATAGCTCCCTATAGTGATGATAATATGTGTTATTATAAGGCTTCTGCAGACTTCAAATGGGTACACCTTCTGATATCAAACCACTGCACGGCCAAATGTTTAGGAACCGAATCGATATAGTTCTATAATTCCACTAATCAATTCCCCCTCTACATAATATGCTAATATAATTATTGGTATCCACTCAACAACCTATCGTACTAGGCACAGTTGTTTTCAACCAACCTACCTATAGTCAGTCTACTCTCTCTCTGTATATACATAGGTATGCTCGAATTTCTTTTTTATCTAGTTTCCCTTTCCCTACTCCATAGATTGGGATTACCCATCCATACAACATAACATAAAACTAGTAGGGACTAGCAGTGATGGAAGTCCTTGAGGAAAAATTCGTTGACTCAGATTTACTCCAATTACAGTTTGATGTCGACGTGAATTATCTTATCTTATTGTTCTTCTTGTAAAACATTATTGGGCTATTGCGCAGTTTGAACCATTACAATTTATTTCAACATTTCAGGCTACAGCTTATTTCACAGATGTGTACGCTTAGCAGACGGAGCAGATCTAATTATTTGTCTTCGTCAGTTTTGGACAAGTATAAAGAGGAAAGGGAAAAACAGGAGTAGATACAGACAGACACTTATGAACATAAACATGCCCGCTTGCGTGTTTGGATTTTTAGTGGACTCTGTGGAGCAGCTTCGTTAGCTTTAGATAAAATGTGAAGTAGTAGACATAATATTGTCAAGGAAAATGTGTACACTAGTGATGCTTCAAGCTAATCTCGTATGATGTATTCGTAGTGTAGTGAAGTAGAGGTAATTGAATTATCTATTTGTTATCTTTATCTCCCTTTTGTCTCTAAAAACATACTGTTGCCCGACTCTACGATATCAATAACAAAGAGTAATGACTTACGAAATCACAAAAAACAAAGCAATACTAAATCCTATTATAGAGTTTGTAATTGGAGAAATAATTGAATATTGAAATACTATTGGTCATGTGGGATAGGATTACCAATTAGGTAGAATAGTCAACAAAAAAGCAAGACGTAATTGTACTAATGATGTCGCATATTATGTTTCCAAATAAAACTGGGATATATATTTGTATATACATATGAATATCTTTTCCGTATGAGGATATTTTGTGAAGAAAGGCAAATTAAAAGACGTTTCCGTAATGTAGCTTTCTTTGGGATGGGATTCAGTGAAATGTCAAAGGACTAGAAATAGGCTTAGTAGCAAGAGAGAACTCTTTGGATGCATTACTACATACAGTGAAGTACATACAGTGATGAGGAAAGACAAATACTTGAATTGATTTTAGTTAGATTATATGATTCTATGATGGTGCATGGCTATGGAGGAAAGCTGCGTTGCATAATGTACCTTTACCAATAATTGTATTTACCATTGGAGTTACTATTCCGTTTGATGGCTATGTAAAAAACGGACGTAGACACTTCCATAGACAATATCGGTTCGCTTCGTTCCTTTACATATGACTACAATGAATGGATGCTTGAATATGTATCACTTCATGCAATAGTAGATAATTAAGTAGGTAAATGTATCCCAGGTGCTCCAACTTCTTTGTTGTATCGTATTATATTGTAGTTACTCATTTTAAAGATCTCGTAAATTTTCTGTACCGTATTGTTATAAAACTAACTATTTATAATTACGTAGAACTATTATTTAGTAGCAATACCTAAATAAGTCAAATGACTGTGACTCAAATCACGACACAATCGAGGATGTAAATGGCTGAAATCAAATGGAACTGAATTAAGTATGTATCTACGAAGGAGAAAGTTTTAGGCTTTCTCCGCTAATGCTACTCAGCTATGTTATAACTGTAGTAAGCCCTACATAACTTACTAGTTTCTTCTGCCCATTTCAATTGTATTAGTTAGTGTATCTGTAGCTACCGAAATGAATTTTCTGTGGTTAGTTGATGATCCCGCGATATGATTCGCCATTTTTGTTTAGCATCTCATAGTCCGTTGAAAAAGAAGGCATTATGATTTTGCCATTTCCTCTGTCTGTTATTGTATAAATGTGTATATAATTGTAATTTTCCAATCAACTCAAAATTTAGATTGTCACTAAGTTATTCTAAACACGAATTCAATTGGGTGTATTGTATTAATTTAATTTATTATTGATATGTTTTTACTGATGATCGCACACATGTATTATATTCTCCAGTTTGATTGCAATTCGTTGACCAACAATGCGCCTACATAATGGGCTGAAAATTTGGAATTACCAAAATGCATGTACACAGAGACAATAGTAATTGATTTGCGTTTTATGGTTATGGTAGTTTAACTCCATTTTGTTCCTTTAAATTAATGAGGTCTTAATATTACTGATAATTGATAGTATACACTAAGAATTTCAAAGTTATTTGTGTCGCGGTGATTATGGCGCGTGAAAATGATTACATTATTATATTATGTTCACAGGTTTTCTGCTGACTGTTCTTAATAACTTAAAACTTATTTACCTTCTGTGTTGTACGTTGGCAGACATAAATGTATGTTATCGGTGCACTGTTTCCTTTTAGTCCGTAGTCCGTAGGAATTTTACTATGTGTAGTATTTATATCTTTTAATTATTTATAGGAATATTGTGTATACTCTGATTTCATCCCTGACCAAAAATTATTTGCAAGAGCTCTTTCACAATGGGATACAGGGAACTAACTATCCCAGGAATTAAATGTGACATTTGTTTCAATTGTGAACATCGTAATCCTTCATAGATTAAATAATTTAAAGCAGTAGATATAGATTTTTTGACCTCAAATTGACATTTACGTACGAGCCTTTTGTTTTGGTTACCAATATACTACCTACTAGTATTTAAAGTAATGTCTAAATGAGCGTGAGCATATGAACTGTGCTCTAGTAATTTATCCTTTTTTAAAAAGATTTCTGGAAGCGTGACTGATTTTTTATGTTGTTCTCCCATTTTTGTTCGAGTCGTGAAGAGCTCTTACAAATAACTAAGAAATCAAAGTATCGGGGCTGGAGAAAGTCCCATAATGTTCCTGAAAGATGTCAACGATTCAAATCAGTATTACACAACATGTGCTAAGGATCAACAACTGTTATTAGTTACTAACAATGAATCTACATTGCTTGGCCTGCGTTAAGTAGGCGAGGCGTAAGACAGGCTATTTGTATGTATTTATATAGATACGTTAGCTATTAGGTTATTAGTTATTATTATTAGATAATGATTATATAATTAGGATTTTAAACGACTACTACGGCAGTGTAGATACGACTGCGACTAATATTAAACTTGAAACAGAGTCATTTGAGCTGGGAAATTGTCTTGTGCCTTGGTTTTCGGCGAGGTTATACTATTAATGTTAAGTAGGTTGAGAGCCACAGAAGATTTCGATTCATGAGGGAGTTGACAAAGGAACATTCCTCTTCACTATGACTCCTCATCATTTTCTATTTGAATTACTTTTTAGTTATCATCCGATTAATACAATGAATTAGTTGATATTTATTTAGACTAGGCTAGGTAGAATGAAAAAACGACAGTAAACCCTATCGAATCGAATCGAGTCGTATTGTATCCTATTGTGAGAATTTACAGACTCAAGACTCCATATTTAATGGTAACTTAACTAGTGAAATATTTAGGTATAAAATGAGTAGTAGGAGGACGATACTTACTTATCATTTGTAAAATGCTAGAAATAATTATTCTACGTCTAGTAGTAGTAGGGATAATAGCATTAGGCGAGTATGATATATACAGGCACTATACACATCTAAACTATACAAGAAATACAAATAATAATAAATACTACTTATACAATCTAAATGCATGCTATTTGTAGGTCTACTGTTTTTAGCAATTATAATCTATGATTCCAAAAATGTCAGTAGTCTTTTTATTTATGGCTGGACTAGCTGGACTCGTCCAATTTCCTGTCCAGTCCAATCTCCAAAACACAAAAGAATATAGTACGACTCTATAGCTAGCTACAAAATTAAATATTCACTCAATTTTTGTTTAGTTCAATTTTATACTTAAGTAGACGCATTTTATCATCTACCTTGTTTGTAAGTAAAGTAAAAGAAAATAACTCTACTCCTGGCTTAGCCATTCATTGTTTGCTTGTTTTGTAAGCCCAAGGGAAGGAAGGAATGCAATTTCTTTCTGATGGCTTACACGTACCATTGTCGTAGTGTCGTTAATAATGTAGGACTAACTATAGTAGCCTCCGAGTCCAGACGTCGGAATTTTCCTAAGTATTTTAGCTACTCGTGTGCTTTCCATGTTTCCATCTCAAAATAGATAGATAGCTACCTCTCTAGATATATGTTAGTGGGTTCTAGATTATGCAAAAGAATGGCATCCTGTTCAATTAGTTGCTTCTCCTGGTTTCTTTGTACTCCTACTGTACTAACATTTCCTCCACGCCAAAACGCAGTTTTGTCAGTCTTTTTTGTCGTTCCTTTCAAAATGGGCTACATAGGTGAACTGACAGAACATTAGTGCAGATATGAACACATTTTCCACTTGAGATATTTCTAGAACACACGCAGACACAGAAACCGACACACACAGGTGGCTAAATGGCTATACTGATAATAACAGCTACATAGCTATATGAATATGCATAGAGACACACAAAGAAATCTTAAATTACACTCTACACATGCATTATGAATAGAGAAATACAATTAGGTGCCTGTAGATTTGATTATTGTATTGTAGCAATGATAATTAATAGAGTGATTAATTAGTGAATAACTATACGTACCTCGTTTGAGCCGTAGGAAGAAAAAGAAATCCGAGGATTTTGTTAAAATGAAGTTACTGAACATGTATGTGATAGCTCATGATGGCACATAGTCGAGTCACTTCTACAAAAGTAAAACACTACTAAATATGTCTCTGTACCTCACGTTCGCACTTCATTTCATTTGTCTAACTCTTTTCTGTACGTACGTCTTCTTATAAGGGTGAATTACAGGGATTTAGTACTTAAATAAATACCTTCAAGTATCTTCAAGTTCGCCACTTGAATCCTCATTGATAAATCTAATAAAGAAAGAAAGAAAGAAAAGGTTTTTTGACATACACTGCAATGTCACCAGAATTACAGAAACATTACAATATCTAAGATAATCTTATTTTTAAAGACATCTCTGGCAATTTAATCTGTTTTTATGGGCCAACAAAAATTGTGGACGTTGCTTTTATCATAAGAATGACAATATTCACTAATTTGGATGTGGGATTCCAGTGCAAATCTTTTCTCCAAACGCAAAATACCATCTAAAATGACAAAAAGAATGTAAAACTTAAAAATTCCTTGTTTGGAAAGGGGAAATGTAGTACAAGTTGTTGTTCTACGATGCACTTAGCCAAATTAGATGATCTAACTGCCTTGAAATGGGTGCACTGCATAAATAGATTGTGAATTGAAATGGGTTTGAGTTTATTTAATGAGAGTCGTTGCCTGTCCAGCCAGCCACTGTCCAGAAGTTTTGTTGGTGGTAGAAAAGAGATTGCTTAAGATACCTTTCACATATGCCACTGCAGCAATTGACAACATAAGATTACAAGCACCAACAGCCACCCTCACGACAAATACACTACACTTGATATTAATTTACATAGAGATCACATTTCACAACACACAACACTTTCCACTACTATAATAATTATGAATACTATTAGACCACAAGGCTTATTGAATAAAATGTTGCTCTACATGCAAAATATATCATTACAAGCTAAAATAAAAATGATTTAACTAATAAAATAGAAGATACGACTATGGAAAGGGCATGTATAAAAATAATATTATACGATGACTACTACAAACAGATGAATAATGTTGCTCTACAGGCAAAATATATCATTACAAGCTAAAATAAAAATGATTTAACTAATAAAATAGAAGATACGACTATGGAAAGGGCATGTATAAAAATAATATTATACGATGACTACTACAAACAGATGAAGAGTATCATACATTCATTATATTAGTAAGCTGATTTTGAATAAAGTATGTAATGTAATGTGTAACGTTAAGTGAAAATAACGTAAGTGTGAAAATATAATGTAACCAGAGACGTAAAATAAATTGTGTAGGAAGGGATCGTTAGCTAAAAAGTATATTATCATAAAATGCATACTAATATGATACCTAACATTATTATATAATATGATATCAATATATAAATCTATATATATAATATTATATGTATTATGAAATGTAGTCGTATATATCTCTGTCTGCATCTGCATGCAATTTAATTACTGCAGAGTTACTTATAAATACATAACTATATGATACACAGAATATTAGTAGTAAACGTATGATTATTATTATGATTAAGTATGGGACATGATAATGAAACGGACTACTATGTGTCACCAAAGCTATCCTACACACAACAACCGCATCACACTTTATTTCTCTATTCTGTCCTATCTGATTGTATTATTATGTATTTCGAATTGTATTTGAAGAGGAAGCCGAAGGAAAGCATGCACGTACTAAAGAGAAAGCAGTCAGGCAAAAATGTAAATGAAATTTGAGTCAATTTAGTGAAGAGTAAACAAACAGATTGACGAATGCATATTTATTAGCTAATCCGTAACTAGTATTTCGGCATTTGGATTTGTACAGGTGTGAAATCCAATTAGTTTGTTCAATGCAAGATTACTTGTCCAGCCAGAGCAGTCCAGCAAAGCAAATCGGTTCCGTGTGATTTCCAGTGATTTCGGATTGTTTGGTTGCATCAAAATTCGATTCGTTTATTTGTACTAGTAAGTATATAGGTAGAGTTAGCGGATTGAGTTGCCTTTGTTTTCTATTGCAGTGCTAATGTACTCCATTGCGGATATTTGTTATGATTATTGTAAATGCAGTCGAATAGTCCAATGGCTTTGTTTTACAAGAAAGAAATGTAAGTGAGGGATGGTGACTTGAGATGAGATGACGTACGCGGATGTAATTACCTCTAAAGTAGGTAGATTCTAGGTGGCTAAGGAAAGGATAAGGTAGGTAACATAAATAGGGAAGCTGAGCACGGCAGGATGGCTCTAGCAAACGTCGCCCACATCAGTCGATCATCTGGATGTTGTAAGTTGTAATTAGTAGTAGCATTGTGCTACTACCTGCTTACAAGATATTATTATGATAATGATAATATTATTATGTGCACAGGGCAGGGAACTGTAGCAAAGTGTATCTGTAATAATAATGTGTACCTACTTAATTGTTAACTGCCTGAATCCGAATGGTATGGCGTAGGTATGTAAGTACGTGGGTAGTGTGCTGTAAAAAGAGATGATGATCCGATGTTTGGTAACCAACTGCCGTGCGTGGCTGTCTTGTGAATTTTGTGAAACGACTTTTAGTCGTAATGTCAATTGAGTGCAATGGGGAAATGTTGATTTAAGAGCATATCTCTAATTCCGTAGAGGGAAGAACAGGCTAACAATAACTAACTATTGTAAATTGTAATGTAATTTTATTGTAAGTTGAATGATGTTGGAAGCAGAGCGAAATGTTTACAAAAGGTGAAAGAGAAAGAAAGATTTATGGTTTCTTTGTGTTGTGCAACCTAGTCGAAAGTCTCACTCACGGTTAATGATTTATGATAATAGAGATGAAATAAAAATACAAATAGATTTTACACACTACTGTCTCACTCTCCATTCATTTTCATCCCGGCATCCGCATCTCAACGACAAACAAAGCATAATATTATTATGTCTAGTATAAATTATAAATACTATTATTTATAATGCCAAAATGTCAACTACTTACTTATTAACTCACTACATGAATAATTCTAAAACGTTCATTGGAAAATTCAAATTCACTACATTTATTCGACTAAGATTAAAAAAATTGAAGACTTTTGCTCACTAAGCGGAGCTAACTTAAGACTGACGGAGCATAACAGCTAAAACAAAATTGGAAGCCCATGCATGCTATCTCAAACGCCTATGGCTGGCAACTTTTCAACCTCATTTTCTTCGTACTAACTACGTAGGTATTCCATTACATAACTTATTGTGAAGCTTTTTATATATATGATAATAATATTATAACTTTATAACGTATCAGGATATACGACTCAATTAACCGTAGCCTGTGCATTACAGTAGTAGTACCAGCATTTAAAATGAGAAAGCTTAGTGCAAGTCTGCAAGTAGCAGTTGGTTAATAAAATATTGCTACAATTTTCAGGAGCTCCCATACAATTGAAGCGTGCAGCATATAATTGGTTTCCCATTTTTAAACGCGTCATCTTATAACATCCTACACCATTACGAAATTTAATTGAAATAACAAATTAATTTTTGCTACATAAAATCCATTAAATATGACAGCGTATATCTTAACTGCATTAAAATAAGCAATCGCTTGAAAAAATTCAATGAAGCAGAATTCTTCGTTCCCATTTACGTAGCAACGTAGAAGGGAATTGTTCCAGGAGAAGTTACGAACACGTGCAAAGGAAAGGGAATGAAAAATGTCCTTTTGCTTTAGGGGAAAAAAACGACAATTTATCGTTAAAAAACTGTCTTTCATCTTTATGTTTTATGCTCAAATTGTGTAAGAAGAAATTATGGCATGGATGGATAGATTTTCATATTAAGATGCATTTATGACCATTTGAAGCTAAGACCATACCGAGTAATTGCAGCAGTTTTCAAAATGCATTTTGGAATACATATATATTAGCGCAAGTTATTTCCTCCGAGTTCTACGAATCGTCAGTTTTATTAAATTATGTATGATCAGCATTAATGTCAATATTCCACCTAAGACGGCAATGAATGAAAAAGAAAATTACAGGTAGGTAAACAAGTACTTTGCTAATTTGCTTTCTCTACTGTATTTATGTAGTTATGTATATTGCATTATTATATGTATTGTACACACATTAGTAATATTTTAGTGGGTAGGTACACTAGGAAAAATTAAGTATATCCTATCTTATCGATAATACATATTCACAAGTAGCAGTTAATCTGCAACGCATTGCTTAATTCTCGTCTTAATAACTCCAACGTTCAGCAACTGATTTTTAGCAGTGTGTCTATAATAATTTAGAAATTGATCTGCTAACATGTCCCATGCATTCGGCCCCTGCCGCAATAATTAATTTTGTAAAGCCGAAAAGCAAATTTAAAAATATGTATGTTGACATTTCAATATTGCATTTCAATGTGGATAATTTTCTTAATCCAAAATGTATAATTCCAAACGAATAAACGATAGGGGAAGTAATTTGGTAAATAATTATTTTATGTAAATCCATTCGCCTAAAAATAATAGCTTACAATTTGATTTTTTTAATTAGGTAAGTACCCATAGTTTTCTTGAAGGACAAAGATGTGTATTTCATTTAATGTTAGAGATTAGGTAAGGACTAGCTATACCTCGTCTGGTTTAATTTGATAATAATATAAGTAGTCTTGGATATATTATATGTCGAGGCGGTGGATTATGGACAAAGATTTGTTCGTCATTGTCAACCAGAAATCCCACCGCCATGTCAAGCAATGGGCTCGGTTAACTACGTCACTACATTGGAACAGGCTAAACACAGTCCAACCACATTGGGATTGGTTAAACCTTACCCAGCTACTTAAACCTTACCCAACTACATAAACACAGCCCAGCTACATAATACGTCAGACCAGTACACTCTTCATTTAACTGTTCAATAATACAATAATATCAATGATGCTACACTATTCATGTTACTATTTTATGCAATGATTAATACTAATTTTACTATGAATTATTTATGCATGACAAATAGATAATGACAATGCTATGACTTACCATGTATTAATTCATATATGTTTTAACTAATTTAACTTCTAAAATTATGTACTAGCTAATGGACGCTATCATGTAGATTAAGACTAATGAACTTGTAAATCCTAATCT
>JABASI010004529.1:0-13909 GCA_019776505.1 Tomocerus nigrus | reverse complement strand
AATAGGCGAATTAACATTTTCACTAGTACAGATCTAATGACACTAGTGACAAAATTATTATCCATGATTTTTACTGTCATTTCGTAGCGTTGTTTGGTGTACTTACTACTTACAGAGAAAATCAATTTCGATTCTGTGTCTAGAGGATTTTAAATCCTTTTACACTTGTTCACGGATTTGTATTCAATTACTGACTAACTAAAATAATACATAACTAATTTTCATGAGCCAAAAATACATTTACTATACATACACACAAAAGTATAAAGTATAAACTTATTATATAGTATAACAAACAAGAAATTGTTGCACAAAAAGGGCCAAACAGTTAATTAAGTCTGCAAGTAGAAATAGGGAAATACGATATACGACTCTATGTATAATGCAAAACTTGGGCCAATTCGTTACATACAAATAAACTAGCGTGAAAAGTTTATTAAAAACCATTCTCAGATTAATTTCTTATATCCAGATGATGGGATGTAATGTTTTCAACCTTTTCATAACTATCGTGGTTTTCAATCTGGTTTATTGTCACACAGTTGGCGGTGTTTTTAGTGAAATGACAAGATAAACATTTATTGGAAAGGGTTGCAAATTTGGATAAAGTGTCAAAGACTCATGTGTCCATGGAGTACCGATACCTCAAATTAAGGACTGGCTTTGTAATAGCACTGTCACTTTTTCTATTCAATGTAATCCAGGAAGGAGCTGCTACGATCTCTATTCTATCTCAAGATTCAAATATCACCATTAATTCTATAGAGGAAAATGGTGTCGAAACGTCATTTGCATACACGCTACAGGTAATTTTGATAGATAACGGAGAATTAAATGGTCTGAAGATTTCAAATCAATTTTACATAGCTTCATTTTTGGTCACGCAGGGTCGTCTAGTCATTTCGGAGCCACCGAATGCTTGTAAGAAACCAATCCCGCCACCAAATGTTACCGAAAACAATGCAACAACTAACGTAACTACCACGCAATCCAAGGTCCCTAAATGGATACTTGTTGCAACTCTGGCATTAACAGGGGATTCTTGTTCACTGTCAAGAAAAGCTAAAAATGCTCAAGCAGCCGGCTACTCTGGAATTATTATTCAACATTTAGGAGTAAACAGCACTGATAGTGCCTTACCTGGTTTCATTGGTCTTGACTGGGTCGGTGTCAAAATTTATACATGCGTTGTCGGAGAGCACGATGGAGAAATACTTAAAAATTTCACGTATCCCAAAACGTAAGCATCTCATGACAAAAGAATAAATACGACATTATTACAGAGATTTCACATAGATAATCTTCACTTTTGCATTTCCATCCTTTTCTCCAACAAAACTTTCTCCAATGCTTTCATTCTGAAAGGAAAAAGATCTTTTGCTAGTGAAAGCAATCTCATTCAGTTAAAAATATTCAATTCATGCTTTTCCTGTCACTTTTGAACGTATAACAAAACTTTTTCTACCATAGGAGAAAGCTTAAATGCAAGAATATTGAACCCTTCTGTTCTTACAATTGTTCCAAAGATGTTCAGTCTAATATTTGTATATCTTTCGTGAATGAATGCATAATATTTTGGATTTTTATTTCAGGTACTTTGTCAAATTCGAAAATGAGCCTGCCTTCAATGCGGGATTTCTTGGGAACATCACCATACTCATATTTTTTGGACTTATAGGGTTTTGTGTTTGTGTCCGTGGAGCATGCTATTGTTACTCTAAGGTGAGAATATAAAGTTAAACAAAGATTAAGTTTCAAAGATGAAGAATTGCATAATATTATGGATACATAAGCAAAAGAACAATATTTGTCATGATTGTTTTCAGATATGCTTCGGGTGTGAGGAAAGACGAAGGAAAAGACGAGCGCTTTTAACTGTAAACGAACTGAAAAAATTGCCAATTGTTCAATGGGTGCCAGAACTGCCTCAGGAAACGTGTTCTATTTGCTTGGAAAACTTTGTCATTAAGGATCAAGTTCGTTTGCTTCCATGTGCACATGGTATATATCTATTTTTTCTCTTAAAATTCGTGATATAATTAAATGTACAAATTGCTAAGATTCTAATTCTTCTATGATTTATTTTAGTTTTCCACGTTGTGTGCATCGATGCTTGGCTTGCATGCGAACGTCGAAAATGTCCTAACTGCAAACGCCGGGTGATTTTCCTGAGGGAGCATTTCTCAGATTCAGAGTCATCAAGTACAACAACGGATGATGAAAACGAGCCTTTACTCAGGGACCCTTTGGAACATTCTCGCTTCATTCAGACATTAACCGAGTCGCACAATCACCGGCATAGTCTCTCTTGCTCTTGCACTCCGGTGCCAACTCCCCATTCGTCCAAAGTCGGCTCTGTTTGTTCTCAGNTGAAAACGAGCCTTTACTCAGGGACCCTTTGGAACATTCTCGCTTCATTCAGACATTAACCGAGTCGCACAATCACCGGCATAGTCTCTCTTGCTCTTGCACTCCGGTGCCAACTCCCCATTCGTCCAAAGTCGGCTCTGTTTGTTCTCAGACAAGCCATCAGGGTCCAACTACGTCAAGTGATGTATCTGTCCACTCAAACAATGACCAGGATACTTCACCAGTCACTCAGTCCACGTCAACCACTTGCTTATCTGTATCTCAAGAAATTTCTGCTAGCTGTTCATCGTCCGAAGAGGAAAAGGAAAGAAACGCTGATGCAGTGTCTGAACTGGAGGAAGAGTTTATGGTGAAAAGTCATTCCACAATTGGAACAAATGAAGAAAGTCTTTCATTTCATTCATGTCTAGAAGTTGAATCTGATCGTGATGAACTGTACTCCTCTATTGAACAAAGAGTTTGAAACAATCGCTCAGATTTCGAAAGATATATTTTATGATTTACTGATTTAGTATATACTCAGATTACAATTTCAAATGCAATTTTTATAATTGTTTTTCAATGGAGTTCATGATTGTTTGTTTACACTTTATGTTTAAGAATATTCCGTCATTTTGTATGCTATGCTAATAGTAGGTGTAGTGCATAGTAGATAGTTTTTATTTATTCGATGGAAACCGAAAGGTTTGACTTGAGAATCAAGTGACAGGTTAATTACACGTAATTTGGAAATAGGCGAACGAACACTTTCCTATCACGATCGATTATATTATTACGATGGTGGAGTGGAATATACTTTGTATATGTACTGAGATAGAGTATAAGGTGAATAGTGGAGTTAATATGTATATACTATAGAATTATAGTAATGTAGTTGCAGAGTCAAAAATTAATGTGGAACTCTAAGTCTGGTTTTTATCAATGTTTTAAGTCTGATTACTGTAATTGTATTCTGAACCGAAGCAGGCACGGATCGTAGAATTTTAGAAGTAGACAAGTTATATTAGCGACGGAAATTAGAAAAGTGTGCAACTTTATACGATTTTTGATATACAAGCGTATGTCAAAAAGAAGTAACGAACTTTGGAGTATAGAAACGAAGATCGAGCAAAATGCAATGGTATCTATATTATATTGTCTGTTATTTTGAGATAATCAATAAAGTCAAGCAATGCAATGCAAGGTAACATAACATTAGCAAAATAAGGCAGTTATTTGACAAAACGAATATACATGTCAAAAGCGCCCGATGAATTTCTCGGCACAATGATTGCATCTTAAATTCCCAATGTCCCAATGTTAACGATTGCAATTTAGGTATATGAGACCTTGACCGGTTCTTCGATGAAATAGGGCATGAGGGAAAAACAATACCGAAACGAAAGAGCTTAAGTATTCAGCTATTATACTTCGTAATTGTAACGTAACTAAATATTGATTCATTAAATCAATCTCCTTGTCTATGTCTGCCTCATGCAGTCTAGCTGCATCTGCAACTCGACTGCGTTGGCGATTGCGAAAGTGTAATTGAATTTTTGGTTTTGACAGCAGTTCGTGTAAGTAAATGTGAATGCAAAATATCCAGACACGCTAGAAAAACATGCAGCATTATATTATAATTATATGTGTAGGTAGGTGCCTAAGTATTAGTAAGTGTGCAGTGGGCCCTTAATATCTATTGATTTAGTTGGTGTACTAAAACAGAAAAATGTAATGTCTACTTCAAATGTCAATTAGTGTATAAATGAATTTATGTCCACGTAGAATCTAGAGTCAATAAAGAAAGCCAATTGGAATTGCAAAAAGAATTTATGTGCAAGATTCTGTGATGAGGCTGTGATACAGAGTGCAAATACATCTCAAGTCTGCGTCACAATCACATCAGCAAAAGTGAATTTCTGCCGTCAGAAAATGTAACACAGCACAGGCAGAAATAGAATGCATTAAGTAGGTATAAATAATAAATACTGTAGCACTTCATAGTCTACACAGTCAACACTAATAACACTACACCCTACATAAAAGGAAGTGTTAAAGAAATGTAAGTCCAAAGTCTGCAAAGGTATCAACAAAGATGTTAAAGTCCACGCGTGGAGTGGAAATAACCTAATTTTATGACTAACACTCAGCAATAATTTCGTTGACTATAGTCTGGCTGATGATAATTGACATGACGTATGCATCGAAATAGGGAATTAGGTACCTACACATAATAAAGTTACGCACTATATTATGTTTAATGACATTTACTACCATTGCATTATTGCTTTCATTGTGCTAGGGAATATATACCTTGCTAATTATAATAATATTATTAATTTGCTAGTAGGAATGGCAGAACGATTAATACGCTATAGTATCATTTGGCATTATGGCATCCTATAATTCCCGTCCCATCTTCAATTGATACTAAGCAAGCATAATAATAATTTATTATTATGCTACTCTTTACTGTAAGGATATTTAGATATAAACAATTTATTACATGTAAGTATGCGTTAATAATAATAAATTGTAGTTTGTGATGTAAATACTTTGAAGAGATAGATTTTACAAATTCGTTAATGAACAGAAACTGAAAAGAAACAGAAATCGCATTTTCTGCTAACAATACAATAATTAGCTGCAGTAATAGCGCATTGAGTTCTCTGAATATTCATTAGCATTGATTTTCCATTTGGTTCTCATGTATTATCTTTTTCCTGTCTGTAGGTACAATTTGTAATATGAGGTCTCCAATATTAGATAATAATATTAGCTTATGTAGCCAGCTAGGAGCTAATAATGGGAGTCATAATCATAACTATTTCGTTTTTGTTTATGACATTAGATATCTATAATATTATTATTACATTTTATCTGCTATTATACTAATTATAGAAAGTTTGTTTTTAACCATAAACTAAGTACTACTACTACTGTCTGACTTAAGATAATAGCCAGCTCTGAAGCATTAAAAAATGTGCATGCCAAGAAGTATATGCCTCTCCAAAACCAAAGTTCAAAATTATCAACGCAATTTTATCAATGTCATGGGAGTTGTACGTAAAAAATGAACTAATACAAATAGGATACGTTTAAGCTTATGAAATTCGTAGCAATTAAGTAATTGATCGCCACTACGTCGGCTTGTTATGTCATTGGTCTTCTGACAGTGAGTCAACACTAACTAGTAATGTTTTTCTAACCACGGATACAAGTAGTCTATAATTAACATTATGAAAACTTGTTCAATCAATTTCTCAAGTAGTTGGCATTGATATAATAGTATAAGAAAACTCATGCAAGAAGCCACAGCGAAATCAGTAAAATACATGGTTCAATCTAATTTAATGTTAACTGTTCACGAGGAGGACGGGAATGAGAGCATTAAAAATTAAAGATAAAGGTCTCTGGTTTGTAGGCATGCTCATAAATATCTTGCGTGTAATTCTTCATTCTTTGTATAGATACCCACAAGTAAATTTTTCGTAGCCAGTTCTAAAAGGCTATTGATATGAAATACTAATCTACATTTCGTTATAAAACCTTATAATTTCATATCGTTAGCATTGATAGCATTAATAAGTATACTAATAATGGTTTCAGCTGATTACATTATATACATGTGCAATGCATGACAAACATCAGAAAGCAAATTGACATAACTTGGCTTGGTTTTTGGTACTTATTTTATTTGCATGCATGGTACTGCATGATATGAGTTTATGAGTCAATGTAAAATGATCCTATCCCACTTATATATACATGTATATATATAGAGTTCGATATGTTGTTCCGTCGTACTGCATACACTTTACTTTAGTTGATAGAGGAAAACTTTTCAGACCTTCACATGCATGTGTATGTGTTACGTGAAAATATCAGAAGCTGTAGGTAAATAGTAAAGCTATTGGAGAACCCATTGCACTTGTGCCATCATCCCTTCAGCAATGCAGTATGTATACAAATAGGAAAAAAACCTATCTTTACCTTACCTACAAAGAACTAGATTGATAAACTCCGAAGAGTTCACTAGATACTAGCTAGTTTTATAATTTAAGACACAGGATTTGTAGTTTTGTTAACACATTTATCGAAAGATATCCTTTTAGTTTTACATAGCAAAGAGCAACTCCGAAGATTCCATTTCCAATGTTTTTTCATCTTGTCGTAGGAAATTTTCAATAATTTTGCCGCAGTTATCAAAACAATGGATATATTAGAGCATCTTTAATTGCTACTACTTACTACTACTGAAAAGAGTCTTTCTGTGTCTATATTTCTTTAAAAAGTGGATCATCTTTCTATACTAATGATCGGATATTCACAACTTAGTGAATTGTTGTATTTGCTCTACTGCGTAGATATTTATAATGTTAGTGTCTTCACCTGAGACAGAGATTAACTGTAAGGGATTTTGCAGTCCAACTTTAAAGTGATGAATGAATGAAATAGTTAGGTTAGCAGTTATTCTTTGGTAGTCAGATAGTTAATTGAAATTCAATTCAAACGCACAGCAATAATGAAGACCTGCATTGCATTTGTAACTACACCGATATTCCTAATTGTCACCTTTAACCTTGCACCAGTCGATGGAAAAATATCTGTGATTTTAACACCTGAAAACAAGACTGTGTTCACCGTGCAAGAAGAACCGCTAATCCCTAAGGTCGTCAATGGAGTACAGGTAATCAAATCACTTACCTATAGCACTTATGATGATTCTTTATCGAATTAATAAAAAACAGCTGAAAATTGTGGTTTTGTGATACTTAGTATTAAATGAACTTGAAATGTATATCATCATTCATTATCATCATGCATGATTAACATTAATTTTTGCGAAGGGATATCTTGTGAACGCCAGTCCTGAAGATGCTTGTACTCCGGTGGCTGGGCCACCAACGGAGGGGGACAGGGAAAATGCAGGAAATGTAAATGTGAACGGAACGAATAACATCAGTATCAGTAATTCTTCACAGTGGATTCTGCTAGCTTCTTGGAACAGCATGAATGACCCTTGTAATCTATTTGTCAAAGTAAAGAATGCTCAAAACGCTGGATATTCTGCTATTATCATCCAGAATATCATGTCAAATGATTCGATGGGCACAATTTCTATCTACGATTGGTATCAAATTACTATTTACCCGTGCTTGGTTGGCAGTTTTGATGGGAGATTGCTGCGAGAAAACTTCATTTCTAATGAGTACGTCGATATACTGTGTTTTAATCGCTGACATTCTATACGTACATAACCTTTACAATTCTGTAACTAACAATAATTTATCTTGCAGATACATGATACAATTTGACGAGGAAGGTGTCACTGGGTGGTTTGCATATGCCGTTGCTGGAGTTTTAGTATTTCTCGGACTTTTGCTTGTTGCGGGTTTGGGTTACGTTGTAACTCAGATGCTGCTTCTTGTGCTATTATGGGTAAGTGACTTAAATGCAAAAGGAACTTTCCCCAATAAACACGTTAACTACAAGTTTAGAAATTATGTGCCTTTCCAATGATTATTGTGAATTATTTGCACAGTTAGGACAGATAATAACTACAACAATTCAACAAAGAAGAAGGAACAGAAGGAGACGACTTCCAGCGTCATTGTTAAAGCGACTTCCGACGCAGTTGTGGACATCCGACATTCCTCAAGACACTTGCTCTGTTTGTCTTGAAAATTTTCAAGAAGGAGAGCGCGTTCGAGTTCTTCCTTGCTCTCACAGTAGGAAAATGAATATTTTGGGAAATTTTATAATTGACTGCATTATTTTCATGTAAATCAAGAAAGTTTTTGAAAAAAGCAGTATTTCATTTGTGTTTCTATTTAGTATTTCATCAGATCTGCATAGATCCCTGGTTATTAAACCAGCGAAGAAAATGTCCTAACTGCCAGGGGAAAATAACATTTCCGGATGAACGTCCATCAGAGTCCGATTCAAGTACTGATGACGAACAGGCTCCGTTACTGAGACCTTCCTCAGCATCCTCGTCATCTCAAACTAGTCAAGGACCAGTTGACGAAGTGGTGAGTAAGAGTTTTGTATTTTCCTGGAAATGGTGCTGAAAACATTTTGAAAATATTTTCAATTGTCTGTTCAGGAACACGAGCGTCAACAGCTACAAGAAAGGCTTCACGCAATTCAGAGAATCTTGCAAGAAGTTGCAGTATTGGCTCTTGTGGAATCCGATGGGGATCCGAATCGATCTTCAAATAACCGACAGCCTTCTGAAACACAGGAAAGCAATTCAGAAAGCGCTGGAGTGCAAAGACAGCGAACGAATCCGTTTGTAGCATCTTCCATTACTCCTCCAAACCGAGGACGTGCCCCTAATCCTCGAAAAGCGCCAGTAATCTTGGCTCCAGAACAAGCGTTGCCACAAATCTCAGAAGTGGAGCATGAGCAAGATTCACTTGGCAGTAGTTTAAGCTGCCAAGGTGCTGGAGGTTATTCCTGTCCAGAAGCGGAAATTGATGAAAGACTTGGAGCCTCCGCCCAATTAGGCTCATCTTCAGCTCATCTTACCTCCACTGCAGCAGACTCTTCGTCCCCAGAGGGGAATTTAAGCAATAGCAACAATAGTCGTAGCCAAACAATCGCTTGTACAGATTTCAGGGTTTTTGTGAGCCAGAATTCTGCCTCTAGTGATGGCTCCGATAAAAATCAAGCATTTAACCAAAAAGACATGATTTAAATTAATTGACATTGTTTTATAATTTACTTGTGTGTGTACATTTTACTTTAGAATATAGGGATTAATAAATGTAATCTCATTGTTTTAATTACGTTAAGAATTTTAAATGTGTCCTAGAATGTATTGCATTCTAATGTGTTATTACTACATATTAACTACTTACCATATATCCAGTTATTTCTTTTTAGATCTTATACCTAACCAAATATTACAAAATGGAATCTCTCTTCCGCCCTACCGTTACACGTTTTTAGATTTTAGTGATGTTCTTTTATTTGACTAACATTTTACGGTAGTTTTTGTTACTTTTACTTCGTATTTTGCAGCCAACTGTTGTCTCATTTTATATTTATGTTGCCTAATATTTGAAGGTCAGTTTGCTAAACCGGCGCAATACGCAAATGTCTATTGTACTAGTATATAGTAAATGTTATTCCATGTGTAAATTAATCTGTACCAGCTCAATAATTTTTCTTCTTCTCAAACTGTTATAAGTAGCTTTAAACACAATGCATTTTATGTGATAGTGCCAGTACCTTCTGAGTTTATACTTACCCAAGTACTTTAAAAGTGTATAATTAGTACGTACGTAAATCTAACGTAACTATTGGTAATACATGTAAGGAGAGTTTTTTGTGGGCGTTAAATATTTTTGTGCCAATTTATAATTTGACTCCTTACAATATGCAGCTATGCCTATATTAAAAATGATCCGCATTCTATAGCATATAGGGGTATGGCTATAATAGCTGTTCAAGAAATTAAAAAAGCATGAAAACTGTAAAGAGGGGATGTATTAATTGACTCCACATTTGTGGAACAGTAATAAATAGAAATTCAAGAAAGTAAATCAACAACAGAATCATCGTCAACACTAGTTGACTTATGCCAAGAATAAATAAACAAGTAGAGATGATAAATAACTCTAACCAAAAGCTAAAGATAAGTAAATGAGCACAAACAAAAATTAAAGTTACGAAAACATTGTTTATTTACTTTACAATGACTAATGAATGATAATCCATTAAAATAGTAATGTTTTAAATGGTAAACTAACTATTGTTGAAGAATTTAACAATGTATTAAATATAAAATAGTGCAATTGTAACACGTTACATGCTTATATGTACTATGTAACAATTATAGCTACATGAAGAAATTGAAAGCAATAAACTTTTCTAGACTCAAAACCAAACAAACAATGACTATTTATTTGTCAATGCCCTTTTCATATGGAATCTATCTCAATTTAATCCATATATCTGTAATCTGGGGCTACTCCTCTTCTACTGTTTTATTAAAAAGAATAAGATGTAATGAGCGTAGGTGTAGATTAAATTATAGGGTTGGTTTTGTATACTAAACCTGTGCCTAACTATAATATCTATAGGAAATACCTGTAAAAAATGTACAAGTATATTATTATTATTAATTATTGCTTTAAAAGCACTCAATATATGTGCAGAGCAGACATGTTGATATTGACAGAAGTATCGTAGAATGACAGTTTCCTTACTCTCTCTGATTAGATTTCTATCTTTGTTGCTGCTTACGTTTATGTAATACAATACTAGCTTATCGTATCTAGTATACGTTGTACAGTTTATGATGCTACATTTAGAGAAAATACTATGATATGTAAGTGCACAGGATTATGTCCCAAAATACATGTAGGAGTGCTAATATACATTTCTAATAATTTGAAAAGAAGTATACCTACTATAGGCACAAGTCCACTACATTTCTTAGTTTCTTGTTGGTACTATTCCTTTATCTCTATTACATTAATAGGTCTTTAAAACTCTGTTTATGATGTTACATTTAGAGAAAATACTAGGATATGTAACAGGATTATGTCCCAAAATACATGTAGGAGTGCTAATATACATTTCTAATAATTTGAAAAGAAGTATACTTACCTACTATAGGCACAAGCACAAGTCGACTACATTTCTTAGTTTCTTGTTGTTACTATTCCTTTATCTCTATTACATTAATAGGTCTCTAAAACTCCTAATGTCCTAATCATCCCAATGCAACATAAGAAATGAGTCACCCCTCGCCATTCAATAGGAAAGTCATTTATTTATCGTAGTACTAGCCACTCATTCACTCACATTGATTGATTTTGTAATTTTGTAAAATTAGGAGACTGAGTTTTAATTTTTAGCTTTATTAGTTTGAATATTTTAAAGATGAACTTCGGCAAAGCTTCCATATCCCTGCTTATTATTGGTGTTTCGTACGCAGCAATCATTCGAGTGAAATTAGAAGAGTCCGACAAAGAAGTTTTCTCTGCTAATTGCGAAAAGTTTGGATGTACAGAGCTTGAAGGTCCTAAAGTTAGTTCACGCATGCTAATATTTAAACTTTAAACACAATACATGTTAAGATATTCTGTTAAGGCTTCATGTATTTAGGATTATAATTTATCGAAGTACATTATAAAAACTCATAATGTACATTATAAACATTTGAAATTACATTCATTAATGCTAACAGGGATATTTAGTAAAGTCTGATCCGCCAGAAGCCTGTACTAGAATCGTATCAGAGCAACTGCCATTGATTGAGACTGAAACTGACAACTCTACAAAACTTTTAAATTGGATCTTATTAGCGGAAACAAGAATGTGTAATAAAAGTGCTAAACTTTGCAATGCTAAATTAGCAAACTATTCTGCAATCATTCTAATCGATAAAGTAGAAAATTCTATTGAGGATAAAGTAACTACTCCGTCTGAAATTGAAAAGGATGTATGCCAAATGCAAGACACCGATGATTGCAAGGATACCAAAATTTTCTCGTGCATTGTTAACGAGCAAGATGGTGCAATTTTACAAGAAAAATACCTATACACATATTCCACAAGGTAATACACGACACACGTATTACAGAACATGCTTTTAAAGATATCAAGCTTCTGCATTGTAAGTAGAATATCATTGAGACTCAATTTTTAGTGTCATTTACATGCATAATTTTTGAATATCTCTTTATCTACTGCAGTTCTCTCTACATCGTTGAATTCGAAGAAGAGTCTATCAAATACAACAAAAATTATCTGTTTTTAGCTGTGTTTGGCACTACAATTTGCATGAGTGCAGTTTGGCTGATACTCTATTGCGCATTTCGTCTAATTAATAATGGATATATCTGGGTAAGTGCTCCTATGCTTTCAGGATGAAGTCCTATGATTGTAAACTAAACATGTGTCATTTCCGAAGTCACAGTCTAGGTATGCTTGTTACCATTATTAATTTGTACTGTAATATTGCAGCTACGAGAGATGATTACAGGTATCCCATACGAATCATTATCTGGAGGAACTCTAGGTCCCTTAAATCTACCAAAGTGGGTATTGAAAAAACTTCCAGTTAAGATCTGGTCTGAGACAGACCCAAAAGATATATGTGCCATATGCATAGAAGATATTTTACCTTTACACAAAGTTCGCTTCTTACCATGCTCTCATGTTGAGTCACATCCAGCTACTCTTTTGGAGACTATGAGCGTTCTATAATATATACAAGCTTATACATGTAATAACTGCGTTAAATTACATTGTTACAGGTTTTCATATGATGTGCATTGACGAATGGTTATTAAATTCCAGTCGCAATTGTCCAATTTGCAAGCGGAAAATAATATATTTGAAGAAAGTGCTCACTTCCTGGAATTCCGATCAAGAACGGTCATATTTCCAAAATCCAGGCTCTCATCTTCTGGCTCCAGTGGCTTTTCAAAATGATGATTTCGGAAGTGATTCCAGCTATTCTTTAGATTACTCCTTGTCCTATAGTGATAGTAGTGACAATGAGGCAGTTATGAGTCAAGTATAGGTTTTCCTCTAGAATGGAATCAACCCTTCATTTGTAAAGTATTAAAATTGGCCATATTTCTTTTGATTTATATAGCAGACCAAACCTGCAGCTATAACTTTTAAAACTAGGTTCGTAAGTCTTAAGGATTTTCAAACTTCAGTGGTATAATTTATAAGTAGGTAACTATCCAAATGAATTATTAGTTTTACGTACATTGCATTTTATTACTAAAACCATGTACATTCTAAAAACTCATTGTATTCTTACATGCACTGTTCCGAATAACAAATATTAATTATAAATAAAGTAAAAATTCCTTCATTTTTAACATATTCTTGCTAATGTATTATGACTTTGTGACTATCTATTCATATTCATTGATGTGTACCTATATGGAATGAATGATGGATATTAAGCAGATGACAATGCAAAAATGGTAAACGAAATGATAAAATTATTATGTGCTAATGTATTATTATGTCATGACCAAGGAAACCCCTAGTCCACGCTCCTTGGTCATGACGATAAAATATTGAGTAATATTTAGCATCAAAGTAGAATAAACAATCGCGACTAACGACCACGATATTTTCTCTTCAGAGAAAAGTGGACACCGGAAATAGTTTTCATTCTCTACAATTTCAACTAGAGTCCGTTTCGTACGTATTGCATACTTGTATTACAGCTGGTAAAATTTTTGGCTTTTTTATTGTCACACATTTCCAAATGGGATCGAAAAAAGAAAAACATGAACCTTTGCTAGGAAAAAGACCAAACAGCTTTTCTGAAGACACAGATGAATTAATCTGTGAAATCCACGAGTCATTTGTCGAAAGAGAGGTAGAGGGTGGTCATGTTCTTGGTTCATGCAATTTATTTGGATCTGGGTCTGGATCAGGTTCTTCGGGTGGCGGTGGAGACGATAACGGGACTCCAGTAACATTGCAGGATATTGGAGGACTGACTGAAGAGATAAAGTGCGGAAATAGCATTTTATTATATAATAAACACTGCTTAAGGCTGGTAGAAGTA